>ONZH01007022.1:0-41406 GCA_900303285.1 Rhinella marina | reverse complement strand
CAAACACAGGCGTAGCGAGATGATAAACCTCTATGTGATGCATAAGTACTATAATATTCTACTTTATTTTAAAACCAGTAGGTCACTGTTCTTGAGATGAAGAAACAGTTGTGTGTAAGACACAATAGAGTTCAAGACAGAGGCTTATGGGCATCACAGAGAGTTTGGGGGGTGTAAGATATGCTGCCAAGATATTTCTCATGATTTTGGTCATGGGAATGCTTTCATTAAGACTTCATCTGTCCTCATAGACAATTTAAAAGTGAATGAAAAAGCAACTGGTTTCAGGCATTGTATTGATTCCCTAGTATTAGATAGTATATCTATTGATAGATACTCTATAGAGTATAGGTGTATTTCTGTATTAACTGGCAGGAGTAGGTTAAATACTAGCAGTCTATCGACTACTCCCAATTTAAAGGGAACCTGTCACATTGAGCATGTAGTTTGATTTGTGTGAAGCATTAGTGTTGAGATCCGTCTCCGTATAAGATTCAAATGTATGGACTCTGGCAAGGTGAACTTCGTTATCTCCATTATCTCGCAAGATTTCATTGAATAACTTTGAGCATCGATTTTTAAACTTGAAAAACATTTTTTAAATTTAATCAGAAGTGGGCTTCTCTACCAGCTGGTACCTCGGTACCGAAGCCCAGTTCGGATTTATGTTTTAAAATGGTTTTCAAGTTTAAACATCGAAATCTGAAGTTATTCACCGAAGGCTCACAAGACTTCGTAGATAAACAATTTCCCTTTGTCGGAGCCCATACATTTGAATGCTGTACGGAAATGGAACAAAGTTTTGACCAAAGCGATTTGAAATTTATGATCCGAAGCTCACTTCGCTGAACACTAGGAAGCATGTTACAGAGCTAGACAAGTTATGATACCTAGATTTGTGAAAAAATAATTAACTTGCATTTTATTCATTTAAAGGGGTATTCTGGTTACCATAAATATAACTTATGTTTTAGACTAAGTCATGATCAATAATTACCTACTGTAATATAATGTCAAGTTCAAATATTTACTGTTCTGTAGTTATAAAAGTAGTTTGTACTTTTCAGTTCTCTAGCTGACTGTGTTGGGAGTGTGCACGTTCCAGTAATGAGATACAACAGGTCCTCTCTCATTGGCTGCTGAGTAGCAGCCCCTGATTGGTGCTCAGCCACTTCCTGGCTCAATGCATTTTTCCTCTGGCTAGTTATGCTCTGGCTAGTTATGCTTAGATGTGTGCCCTCCTTCTAACAGTGTTTATGTGCAATCCACAGATTTATGCTTCATTTCACTGTCTGCACTCTGAAGCACACAGCATCAGTGTGCACAGACAGGCTTAATTCCATTCACATGCATTAGGCAAAGAGCTCTCTGTCAGGAGGAGGAGAGGCTGAGCTCCAGTAAGAGGGGGGCGGGGCTGAGCTCCGATCTCTGTACAGGGCATCAGTCTGTACAGAGATGCCTGCATTCCCATTCACATACAGCAGGCAATAAAAGAGGGGGGAGGGGGGAGGGCAGGTATTGCCTGCTGCAGGAGGAAGTGATGTTTATGTTGCTGCTGGCCACCCTTTCACTGCCTGTACCTAGGAGAGCACAGCATCTCTGTAAGGTTTCATTCACACGTCCGTATTTGTGCACAACCAGGACATCCGTTCCGTTTTTCCGTAAAAAACGGAAAGGATGTATCCATATGTCATCCTTTTTTGCGGATGCGCAAAAAACGGAAGGATGAATAACATCTGTACCTTTTCTTTTTTTTTTCTCTCCTCCTGGAACGGAATCCGCAAATACGGATGACATGCAGATGCCTTTCCTCATGTCTTCCGCATTTTTTGCGGATCCATAGACTTTCATTGTGCTACGGACCGCAATTCGGGAGAAAAGTAGGACAGGAGGATTTCTTTATGCGGACAGTCGGAACGGACACACGGATACGGACACCACACGGTGTACTGTCCGCATTTCTTCGGGACCCATTGAAATGAATGGATCCGCATCCTATCCGCATAATTGTCCGCAATTGCGGAAACGGATGTGGAAAGGATGCGGACACATTATACAAATGTGTGAATGAGGCCTAACACTGATGTTCTGCTCTCCAGTATACAGAAGCATCACTCCTCTGCATTCACAGAGCTGGAGGGACAGCAGACAAGAGGAGCTGCTGGTTGGGAGGAGGAGGAGCCAAGCTGGGAAGGGGGGAACTGTTGAAAAGAGTGTTTTTTGAAATAATACAGGACATAGGAACATTAGTCACATTTGGGAGGACTCACCATCTTTGCACAAATTAGTGTGCTGCTGATTACTGAGTAGAGGGGGCGTGTCTGCACTGGAATGTCAGGCAGCCAATCAGTAAACGGCAGCTCTCATGAACGAGCACAAACTCAGAGCAGGGAAGCTAGGCATTGTGGGTTTTGTAGTCTTTGAAGTTTTGTGAGGGAAGATCAGGAACCATGACACTCTGTGTGTTGCAGGCTCACACAGGAGCTAGACAAATCATTTGCAAGGTAAAATGAAGCGCTGATTATATGTATAGGTATTGGTTCTGGTTGGGTCACAGTTTGCAGCCTTAATGCAGTTTTTCATAAATTAAGTTACTTTATCGGAATATCCTTTTAAAAGGAAATCATCACCAGAAAATTCACTGTTAAACCAGGCACAATGTCTTATAGATCTAGTTCACCTGAATGTAATGAGACCTGTCACTTAACATTCTGTAGAAAAAGTTCTTTTAATCCATATCTAAATGAACCAAGCCAACTTGTGCACCCTCAGTATTCTGGCTTTATTTGCCAGCCCCTCCCTCTACGTTTAGATTGACAGCATGTTTCCTGCATAGTCGTCTCGTCTAGCCCTGTCAGTCAAGAAGAGGGAGGGGCTGGCAGAGGAAGCAGAAGGAGTAAGAGTGCACAGAGAGGCTTGAGACCACCCCCAGTGCACTCAACTTCTCATTTGCATATGGATTAAAAGTACGTTTCCTACAGAATGAATTAGGGGATCGCTAAGTGACAGGTCTTATTACATTTAGCTGAGCTAGTCCTACAAGGCACTGGGTGAGTTTTATCCAACTGCTATAAAGGAAAAATGGCTTAGTTGTCCAAAGCAATTATTCAGATTCGACTTTTCATTTTTCAGAGCTCCTTTGGGAAATGAAAAGTAGAATCTGATTGGTTGCTATGGGCAACCAAAACAGTTTTCCTTTACAGCAGTTCTGCCTCATTGTGCCTGGTTTCACTGTGAATTTCTTGGTTATATATTCCCTTTAAAAAACTACTTTTCCTCTGCTGAGGAGTTCTGTACAAAGACTTACCTAATAACTGAAAGCCTTATATAAGTGTGCATACAAAGATAGTTGTCTATCACAGTAGGACCACACCCGGGACTTTTAAGCCCAGAATGTTCCCTTTAATGAATAGAACAGGTTCTGCTGAATATTTTCCCCAAAATCTATGTATCAACCTTCTCAGCCCCTCCTGGCCCATAACGGTTTGCCAACAAATAGAGTAGTCTGTTCAACTTCCTAAGTTAAGAGTAAAATATTTTTTTTTTTCATGACCCATAGCATTTTTGATAGCAACATAGTTAAAATTAGAGATATGAAACTGTAAACACATAAACATACAAAACATATAAAACATAAAAATGCCCTTTGATAAATTAATCACATCTGTGTGTTAAATGTCAGACAACATTATGTTGGAACTTAAGCCAGCTAGTTTGATTTGGAATAAAATTGCAAGGGAGATAAATACCAAATCAATTATAATGTCATCTAAACCCAGTGGTACTGTAATTTAATATAGCTCAAAGTACAATAAATAAAATGATTCATTGTGAACCCTACTGTAAGCCACTTTTACCTGCAATGCAATGGTGGTAGTTTAAAGGAAAATTGTGAGATTATCTGTTACCACTACTTGAGATGCTTTTATTTACTTTGCTTACATAGCACCAACATATTCCTAAACGCCTTACAGACATTATCATCACATCTCCCTAGTAGAATCTAGATTCCCTATCAGTATGGAAACCAGAGCACCTGAAGGAAACCCACGCAAACACAGGGAGAACATACAAACGCCATGCAGATGTTGCCCATGGTCAGATTTAGGATTTATTCAGATGGCTGTATGTTATTTGCGGTCCACAAATATTTGGACCAATTGCCCAGCAAAATTTTCCACATGTCCACAAAAAAATGGAAAGTATGTTTCCGTATGTCTTCTATATTTTATGGATCTGCAAAAAACGGAAGTTATTATTTAAGGCCCCGTTCAGACGGCCGTATTTTTACGGGTCTGCATTATTGCGGACCCGCAAAAATACGGTGGCCGCCCGGCGTGTGTTCCGCAGCGCTCGGAACACACGCCGGGCGGCCCCATTGAAAATGCCTATACTTGTCCGTGCGCACGGACAAGTATAGGACATGTTCTATCTTTTCTTGCTGAGCCGCGGCACGGAGCCACGGCTCAGCAAGATATCGTGCAGCCCGTAGAGGTGAACGGGCCCGCCCCTATTCCGCAAATTTGCGGAATAGGTGCGGACCCGTTCACACGGTCGTGTGAACGGGCCCTTATAAAGATTCAAAGGTGACATCACAGGGCATGAAACTTTGCAGACATAAATCTGCAAAATACAGATAGCATACGAAATATATTCCATTTGCAATCCACATTTTTGCAGATCCATAGACTTGAATGGGGCCACAGACCACATTTTGCGGACAAGTATAGGACATGTTCTATCTTTTATTTTGACATACGGAACAGACATACAGAAGCGGAGTGCACACAGTGTGCTATCCGTGGAATTTGCGGTCCAATAGAAATTAATGGATCTGCAGCTGATTTGCAAATATGTGGAATGTATGCACAAAGAAAAATACAGTCGTGTCAATGAACCCTTAAACCTAGGACACCAGCACTGCAAGGCATCAGTGCTAACCAGTGAGCCACTGTGGTGTCCATGTAATTATAGCATATTTTGAGTTTTTACCATAACATGTAACTACAGTATGTTTTCTACATGCGACCATTCATGATATTTTAAAATGGTACAAAGCAGTCTTGTTTAGTTATCTCTGTATGAGTCTATAGGTTGGAGCTTATGGACTTGTCAAGTGAAAGTTCTGACCAATCATGTTCCTTGTTGTTCATCACAGCATGAAAGGCCACATTACAGACAATTTAGCTTCTGGAAAGTGGATTAGGCACTTAATTATGTATTAAAAAAAGATGACATTTAAAGCAGCATCACATAATTTGAAAAAATAATAAATAACATACCATATGTCATATTTAAAGGGGTTGTCCGGGTTCAGAGCTGAACCCAGACATACCCTTAATTTCACCCAGGCAGCCTGCCTGACTAGAGCATCGGAACAACTCATGCTCTGATCCCTTCCTTTGCCCGGTTCCTGTGATGAACCGGGCTCTGCAAGGCGGAGGCTTCCGCCCAGCAGTGAGCCCGGTGACGTCACCGGCACTGATGGGCAGGCTTTAGCGCGGCCCTAGCCAGTGAAACGGTGAGGGCAGCACTAAAGCTGTTCCATTAGAGCTGGTGATGTCACTGAACACACTGCTGGGCGGAAGCCTCCACCCGGCAGTGTGTATTATGTAAACAAAAGAGCATGAGATGCTCCGATGCTAACATCAGGCAGGCTGCCTGGGTGAAATTAAGGGTATGTAGCTGAACCTGGACAACCCCTTTAAGATTTGAGCAGAAAATTGAGACATTTGGTTTTTCACTCAAAAAATCAAACAAACATAACAGGCTAGAAAAGGTGTCATGGCAAAATTGTAAACTATCACTGAAGCCAGTTTATGAAAGGCAAAGGTTAAAAAGATTTAAGTAACACACAACTATGACTGCTAATAGCAGGCATGAAAAGAAATTCTAACAGACAATACATTATATATATTTAAAGCTGCACGCCCCATATATTTATAGCCCCAATATAAAATAATCATTTGACAAATGAATTCATATACATTTAGTTAAAAACAATACACTAATGAAGGTGTTCGGTACTTGCATGATTTGAGGTGTAAAGTAAAATATATGTAATATTGTTACTAACACTTTGATTTGTGATTTTTGTTGGGTGCTGAGTCTACATAACTTTGTGCAAGGTTTCCGTTTCTGACTATGTAAAGATGCTTTCCTTAGGCTACTTTCACACTTGCGTTTGCAGGATCCGTTTGTGAGATCCGTCCAGGCTCTCACAAACGGATCCGTCATGATAATACAACCGAACGGATCAGTTTGTATTATCTTTTACATAGCAAAAACGGATCCGTCTTGAACTCCATTGAAAGTCAATGGAGGACGGATCCGTTTTTTATTGTGTCAGACAAAACAGATCAGTTCCCATTGACTTACATTGTGAGTCATGACGGATCCGTTTGCATCAGTTTCTTCATGCGGACACCAAAACGCACCAGCAAGCAGCGTTTTAGTGTCCGCCTCCAAAACGGAATGGAGACTGAACTGAAGCAAACTGACGAAAAACTGATGCATTCTGAACGGATCTTTCTCCATTCAGAATGCATTAGGCTACTTTCACACTAGCCTTAGTACGGATCCGGTGGGTGAAGGGACCCGCCGGATCCGTACTGAATAATACAACCTTGTGGATCCATAATTCCGGATCCGGTTGTATTATCTTTAGCATCTTTTAAACGGATTCGGAATAACCTCTATGAAAGTCAATGGAGGACGGATCCGTTTACAAGTGTGTCTACACCAAACAGATCCGTCCCCATTGACTTGCATTGGGGGTCATTCCGGATCCGTTTAGGTGTGGATAACTAGTACGGAGAGCAAATCGCAGCATGCTTCGTTTTGCTTTCCGTTCTGAAGACGGAACGGAATGCTTTCAGGAGCATTCAGTTGTCTTCAGTTCAGTTTTGTCCCCATTGACAATGAATGGGGACAAAACTGAAGCGTTTTATTCCGGTATTGAGCCCCTATGACGGAACTCAATACCGGAATTCCAAAATGCTAGTGTGAAAGTAGCCTTAGGACAAAACTAATCAGTTCAGTTTGTGAAAGCCTGTGATGGATCTCACAAACGGATCCTGCAAACGCAAGTGTGAAAGTAGCCTAACTAATGCAGATTGCCCACTGTGGTGAAGTCCGTACCACATAATTATGTATTTTTCCAGATTTAAGATTAAGGGCCCATTCACATGACCGTGTGAATGGGTCAGCATCTATTCCGCAATTTTGCAGAATAGATGAGGCCCCGTTCACTACAATGAGAGCGGGCAGCCGTGGCTCCATGCCGCGGCTCCGCAAAAAAAACAAATAGAACATGTCCTATTCTTGTTCGCAGTAACGGACAAGAATAGACATTTTGAATGGGGTGCCGGGACGTGTATTCCGCAAATTGTGTAACACACACTGGCCGGCATCCGTGGTATTGCGTATCCACATTTTTGCAGATCCGCAATACCACAGCCGTCTGAACAGCCCCTAATTCTTGTTGTGTACCAAAAGTTGTGAATATTGGCATTGATACAAGTTCCTAACCTCTGAAATCTTAATGTAAAGGTCATTTTATTATGAATAATAGAAATGCATGGACATAAATCACATTTTAATACCATTCTTCATTTCTTTTTTTCTTTCCTGCACAATAGAGAAGAAAATCTCGGTATTCTGACCTTGACTTTGAAGTAAGTTAACAAATTATGTAATGTTTTATAGGGCTGCTTTATCTGTGCCATTGACTTTGACACAAATGCTTAGTAAATATTCACAATACTTTGCACAACATGGTTTTGCCACCGTACCTTTCAAGGCGAGTCCTTTATAAAAGCCTTTTGATTTCTTTTACAAATGTTCAATTATGAGCCTTTATGTCTGTGTTAAGTGACTGATATACCTTCTTTAAGAAGAGCTCCCTTGCCTGTGTACCTCTGTGTCCCTATAATAAGACCTATAGCCAAGTCTTCTGACACTGGGTGAATGAAACTACCTTCTAGGTAAATCTCTACATCGTAACTTCAATATCAACAATTAAAGAGATTCTCCATCTATCTATCTATCTATCTATCTATCTATCTATCTATCTATCTATCTATCTATCTATCATTTATCTATTTATCTACCTATTTATCATCTATCTACTTATAATCGAGCTATTATCTATCTATCTATCTATCTATCTATCTATCTATCTATCTATCTATTTTAACTCAAATGAACAAGCAGATTGTCTGCATATTTGCAATTCTCTGATTTTGATATTATTTATGAAAATGCAGTGATAATGTTACAGAGTAGTAACTTTGTAATTATACTAAATGTAAGATGAAAACATAAAGCATTGTCAGTCGAGATGAGCGAACGTGCGCAAAACGAGCACTGTACCGCTCGGCTACCCTGCGCTCGCATGGGCGCAGGCAGCCGCTTCCGTCCTCCTGAGGAGGACGGAAGCTCATCTCTAATTGTCAGTAAAATCCTTTGTAAAAGAAACCAAAGGGACCTTGCAAAGCATCCATCAATGGGTGTAATATAGCACATTTGTCATGGGACGGGCCAATTGTCTTCTAGAACTGCAGTTACAGGAAATAAAAATATAAATTTATGCATAGTATTGGAATGTGGTATAATAAGATATTATAATAAGATATATGTTGTATCTCTTGGATTGTTGCTGCCCTTCATAGAGTTGATTTGTTACCCAAAGAGTGCAAAAGTTTTCCTATCACGTTTCCCTACTATATCTATTTGTATCCCTATTTCAGCATATTTAGCCATTTTGTTCACAATATTATCAATGGGGTACACCAGGGCGGAGGTAATAAATTGTGAATGCAGGAATCAAGAAAAAAAGTGTCTAGAATTCCAGGGTCCAAGTGTCAACTTTCTGACCTCAGTGTACAACGAAACACAGATCACAAATTCATATAGATTACTTTCCAAGGAAGGGAAATGTCTCCACAATACACACCTCAGGGTAAAAGCCTAATTAGATCAGCTATAAAAAAAAAAGTTATTGCTAGAATCCTGTGATCTATGCATTCACTCTCACTGATTTAATCCAGCTTGATGTTATGAGAAACGGGTGGGTCGAAGGTGGTTTATTCTGTAAAATGTATTCCTATCCTACATTCTTTACATTCTTTATATTTGTTAACTTGAATGCAGGGTGATAGGATATTAAAGTTTATTATCTTCCATGTTCAGTAGATAGAATCACGAGAAAATGTATACATAGTGCAGGGCATAGGGCATGACATAGGGCACCAAAGAAAATTCTGATATCATACCCCACACTCTCAGGTCCGACACTTGGCATAACTTATTTCAGAGGAGTATGTTCTTTTGATGTTCACCTGCAAATACTGAAATGTTTTATGGAAAAATTTGTAGGTACATTAATTATAACATCAAACTTCTCCATAACTATCCATAACAATCATTGAGCACTTCATAAATCTAGTGATCAGTGATACACCATGAGCATCCTGATATCATTGTGGATCACACAGATATTAGAAATACATTGGGAAAAATGCAGAGAAAATAGAAACTATTCAAAAAAATGTTTTTTTAATTTATTGTTTATAGCATGTTTTCCCTATTTTTAGAAAAACACATCAGTAAGACTATCACAAACAATGTAGAATAATATCTAGAGAAATTTAGTAGCAAATTTGCAATTGGCAGCAAGAGACACGTTTGTTTGCTGAAACAACTATAAGACATCAGAAGCTGCTTTTGCAGAGCCCATGTAGAAGTGGCTTCAGATGTCTTATGGTAAGCTGGACAAAGAGCCCACCCTTTATGATGCAGTATTGAATCTTTCATGAACATTTTTTCACATAGACAGTGTCAATTAAAAGGATATTCCTATTTAAGACATATGGCATATCCACAAGATAAAGGTTTCTGTTCCTGAAAAAGTGACCATTAATTTTAATGGAGAGAGATGGGGGCTTTTGGGTATGAAGCTTAAAGGCCTCAATGGTCACCCCCAGGTTAGGTTAGGTTTAAGTTATTATCCATAGAATTATTTTATGGGAAACAAAATATTTAAATCACAGCAATCCTGGCAGAATACTAATGCATGTCTCTAAGGCTCTGTACGCACTTGCATCGAATAGGTTTCCATTCTAGTATTTTACAAGACTAGTAAAGTCTGAAAGCTATTCTTGTTATCAAAGACACCAAAATCCAACATATTCACCCATCAAACCCCATTAAAATTAATGGGGTCTGTCAGTGTCAGATACAGTACGTTCAAAACCTATAAGCTATATAGCTAGTGTTTACAGAGCCTGTGTGAGTAAGCTATGGTTGGGTTTACTGCCAGTGTATGTACCAAGTAAATTTCCCTATGCATTCAGTTCAATATGACTGGCTATACAGTATATTTGCAGAATGTAAAAATGGCATGTGGTGTGAACCTGTCCTGAATTTATACGGCTACTTCCACACCTCCGCTTTCCCTTTCTGCTATTGAGGCGCTTCTGTTTTTTCCCCATTCATTGTCAATAAGGACCAAACTGAACTGAAGAGAACTGAGTGAACCAGAATGCATTCCGTTCCGTTCCATTGTGTTCCCATGATGCACATAAAAGTTCTGCAAGCAGCATTTTTGAGTGAGTCCTGGGATGCGGAGCAAGACAGATCTGTCATGACTCACTATGTTAGTCAATGGAGACGGATCCGTTTTCTCGGACACAAAAGAAAACGGATCCATCCTCCAATAACTTACAATGGTTTTAGTGCTGGATCCGTCATGGCATTTTTAGAGATAATACAACCGGATCTGTTCAGAACGGATGCAGACGGTTGTATTATAATGATGGAAGCATTTTTGCAGATCGATGACGGATCCAGCAAAAGCACAAATTTGAAAGTAGTCATATTAGGGTTGAGCGAATCAAAGTATCCAAAGTGTACTTTGATACCAGTTTCAGGAAAAACTTGATTTGCTGTGAAGTCGAATTTTCTCATAACCAATCAATTTTCCCTGAAATAGCGGTAAAGAAAAAAAAAACACACCTTATTCATTTCAGTGCGGGGGGGGGGGGGAGGTTCACAGCCATCTTGATTGAAGATCCTATGCAAAATCTCATACGCAGTGATGTACACTGTCTTCAATCAAGATGGCCACTGTGGCCCTTTACTACTTAAATAGATAAGGTGAGTATTTTTTTTATCAGATTAACCCCTGAAAGCCCTCACTATTATTCTCAGATGCCGCAATCAGCGATAAATGCGGTATCTGAAGTGTTCAATGACGGGGGCAGCGCAATCACCATTCCCCGGTATTGCACCTGCTACTTACAAAGAAATGCACCTTGTGATGAAGTAATTCATCATGAAGCGAATTTCTTTGTGAATTTTTAAAAACTTCATTCAACACTACTGTATATAGAAGAAAGTGGGAATTTATTTTTAGGCCAATTTTTTCATGCAGCCCTGGCCCAGTATAAGTGAATGTGGCATGCATGAAAAAACAGAAAGCATACGGATGCAATGCACTTTTAAATGTGGTTGCTAGGAGATGTAGATGGTTAATCTTCAATTTTTCTTCATGTCTGTGAAAAATGCATGCAATCCAGATGGAAAAAAACCCACACACTGAATGCAATCGCAGAAAAAACTGATTGAACTTGCATGCAAAACTGTTTTTTCCTGAACAGATTCTGACATAATCCGTATCCGTATCGGCCTTAGAGCTCTAAAATCTATTTGAAAGATTGCAAAATATGCCTTTTTCCATATTTCTTTTGTTATCATGAAATCGATCTAAAAATGTGCATGTGAAATGACTCAATGGTCAGTCAAGGGCAGTGGATGAAGGGGAAAGGCAGTGGTAAAGTGATGCTCTGACGGGCTAGGTCCATAACATATTAACAAATGAAATACATTTCTAAAAAATTCTTAAAATTTCTAAATTTCTAACAAAAAAAATGGGTTTGTTTCACTCAGAATGATCAACCCTAAGGGTTGATCATTCTGAGGCCGTTGTTAGGCCGTGCCCAATATGCGGGCGCCGACCGTGTGCAGCCCACATCACAGATGTGGACCCATTCACTTGAATTGGTCTGGAATCCAGAAGGTCGGTGAGGAATGGAGGCACGGAACCCCATGGAAGCACTACAGAGTGCTCCTGTGGGGTTTCTATCCGTGCCTCTGCACCGCAAAAAAATACATGTTTTTAGTGGTGGGGGCGGATTCAAGTTGAGCAGCCATATGGATGTTGCCTGTGCATTGGGGACCACAAATTGCAGTCCCCAATGCGAATGACTCCTAACAGGCAGTATGCCTAGTGTGATAGGGTTGATCCTGCTGACATAGGCCCTTTAAAGACTGTCAATAGCAGTAATCTTAGCTTCCATTGTCTTACTTACTGACATTATATTTGCATAATGATAAAATAAATGATGTAAATCAGCAGAGATACAAAAGAAGGCAGTGTAACATTTGATGAAAAAAACAGTTACAAATGCCAAGAGTGAACAATGAATAATCACTGAGGATCATTTTCTAGAGCCGCAGTGCACACTAGAAGAGAATCTTCGCTATGGCAACTGTTGCTAAGGTTTCAGAGTCTGACGTTCTTGCTTCAGTGCTGCATGTGGAAGACGGTGATTGCAGAATGCACTGCGGATATTTGAACAATATATACCAGTATACCCTCCTCTGGCTGTGTATGTAGAAAACAAAATGAAGGGAAATGTACAGATCCTGATAATTATTTGATCCCTAGTACATGGGAGACATCTTATTTTAAAAGGTTTAACATTTAATTCTGACATAATTAGCAGAGGAGACACCCAAGCAGGAGGCAGCTATGTTCTATGGGAAGAGAATCTTTTATTTATATCATATAATTCGTTCGGAAAGAAATTGAAGGCAGACTAATGCCCCTTTCACACGAGTGGGAGACTCGCATGTCTCCCGCAACGCATCTACAGGGCTGGACTCCGGCACTGACAGGGATCGCATATAATGCTATGCGATCCCTGTCCGTGCCGAGTCCAGCCCTGTAGATGCGTTGCGGGAGACATGCGAGTCTCCCGCTCGTGTGAAAGGGGCCTAAGGGGTTTTTCACATATCAGTTATTCGATCAGTTATTTCCATCAGTTATTGTTAGCCAAAACCAGGTATGGGTCAAAAACACCAAACAGGTGCAGATCTTTTCATGATATCGGATCTCTGTTTAGTGTTCACATCTTGTTTTTGGTTCACAATAACTGATGGAAATAACTGATCAAGTAACTGATATGTGAACAACCCCTTACACGTGTGCTGCTGATTTATCACTAGGGACAGGTCCACAACAGTATTTTTTTTTCCCAGTATGTTTTTGTGATCAATCCTATTCATTTCTATAGTATAAGCTGCTCCTAATGTGCATTAACTTGAATAATCAGACATACTGCAAAAAATCACTAAGGCCCCTTTCACACGAGCGTGTCCGGATTTGGTCCGGATGCGTTCAGGAAAATCCGCACGCATCCGCACCAATCCGCACGCAATCGCAGTCAGTTTTGACTGCGATTGCGTACGTTCGTTCAGTTTTTTCCGCGCGGGTGCGAAGCGTTTCAATGCGTTTTTCACGCGCGTGAAAAAAAAATGAATGTTTACAAACAACATCTCTTAGCAACCATCAGTGAATCACGCATTGCATCCGCACTTGTGTGCGGATGCAATGCGTTATTCACGCAGCCCCATTCACTTCTATGGGGCCAGGGCTGCGTGAAAAACGCAGAATATAGAACATGCTGCGATTTTCACGCAACGGCGAACTGCTGCGTGAAAAACATCGCTCATGTGAAAAGCCCCATTGAAATGAATGGGTCAGGATTCAGTGCGGGTGCAATGCGTTCGCATCACGCATTGCACCCGCGCGGAAACATCGCTCGTGTGAAAGGGGCCTAATATGGATCTTTAGAAATACACTAATTCATGATAATGATGGAGCGATGCAGTTGTGTGCAAGAAAATAAAGGAAATTAAGAGGTTATACATACAGCAAAGCCATGTATGCAGAGGACATATGGCAGTACACAATGTCCCTATACTACAAAGCCAGTGCTACTGTACTGCATGGTACTTAGCTTTAACACTAAATTATTTTTATTTATTATACACACTTATACAGTGCTTTACAGACATTATCATCACAATGTCCCCAATGGGGCTCACAATCTAAGTTCCCTATCAGGATGTCTCTGGAGTGTGGGAGGAAACCGGAGTACCCAGAGGAAACCCACACAAACACGAGGAGAACATATAAACTCCATCCAAATGTTGTCCTTGGATTGGAACCTAGGACCCCATCGCTGCAACCACTGAGCCACCATGCTGTCCATACAGAGGTATTCTCCAGTAGAAGCAATGACATATCTCCATCATACTTCTCCATTAGAAGCAAGATCTGCTGGAACATGGCACACATTTTTCTGTTGGATTAGGTTGCCTAGGGAGGACAGTATCTGAGTACATATGGCACTTAATGGAGACTGGATGGTAGCATGCACAGACCGCTTGGCTCTTTTCTAGAAAGGCATACAGCCTTAATATACTTCAGCATGGGCTCTGTAAACATGGCTCTACAAAGTGATTTCTAGAAATATCATGTTGAAAACTGTTTACACATAACATTAAGGTGGTTGATTTGTAAGATGTAAATGTTCGTCTTATCTGTGGTATCACCGCTGGTCATGAGAACATTGACCCATGCTCCCAATTCTGAATGAAGTAGCAGTCATGCATGCTTGCGCTTCTGTTCCATTCAGCTCTATGGGGCTGCCTTAGTGCGTGTACTCAGCTATCTCTGGCTATCCTATAGAGTTGATGAAGTGGTTGATATGCATGTCCATTCAAACAAGGAGCACAGACCCCCACCAATCTGACAATCTTTTTATTCTGACCTGTTAGAAAGGTACATAGTAACATAGTTTATAAGGCCGAAAAAAGACATCTATCCATCCAGTTCGGCCTGTTTTCCTACAAGTTGATCCAGAGGAAGGCAAAAAAAAAACCCTGTGAGGTAGAAGCCAATTTTCCCCACTTTAGGGAAAAAATTCCTTCCCGACTCCAATCAGGCAATCAGAATTACTCCCTGGATCAACGACCCATCTCTAGTAACTATAACCTGTAATATTATTACACTCCAGAAATAAATCCAGGCCCCTCTTGAACTCTTTTATTGAACTTACCATCACCACCTCCTCAGTCAGAGAGTTCCATAGCCTCACTGCTCTTACCGTAAAGAATCCTCTTCTATTTTTATGAACAAACCTTCTTTCCTCCAGATGCAGAGGATGTCCCCTCGTCACAGTCACAGTCCTTGGGATAAATAGATGATGGGAGAGATCTCTGTACTGACCCCTGATATATTTATACATAGTTATTAAATCTCCCCTCAGTTGTCTTTTTTCTAAAGTGAATAACCCTAATTTTGATAATCTTTCTGGGTACTGTAGTCCACCCATTCCAGTTATTACTTTAGTTGCCCTCCTCTGAACCCTCTCCAGCTCTGCTATGTCTGCCTTGTTCACAGGAGCCCAGAACTGTACACAGTACTCCATGTGTGGTCTGACTAGTGATTTGTAAAGTGGCAGGACTATGTTCTCATCACGGGCATCTATGCCTCTTTTGATGCAAATCACTGTAGCACACTGGAACGCTTATATAGAAGTAAAACTATAACACTTTATTAATATCCTTTTAAAAAGGGAGGGAATATCCCTGAATCCTATATTTGGACTCATAGGAGATGCATCTGCATACCACCAGTACACATCTATGGTGGGAGATCTCAAGATGCCACCCCCTACTAATACTAAAAATACCAATAAGATGCTGAAGTCACTGGCACATTTACTGCTTAAATAGTAAAGAGCTCACCGGATCACCTCCCAGTGATCCCCTCAAAATCTGGCTTTATAGCTATCTGAGTGCTTGTGACTCTTGACCCTCCGGAGAAAGCTAGTGAAACAGGCATCTAGTGAGGCACCCTAACACACTGGGCACTCTTTAAACAAGCATATGCCCTTACATACTCTCCTAGGTGCACCTGACTAAAGGCTAAGTGCTTGTTAGCATGTCTGATGGTGTCTCTTATCTATGCTTGACTATGCTTTGCTCTACGCATTTCACCATACACATGGACTCATCAGGAGCCGCAAAAGCATTCCCCAGACAGACACACCCAAAGGTAGCCGACCACCACTTCACACAGGTGGAGGCTCTGGCGCTATGACGGCCGTAGTGTGCTACAGTGATTTATATTTAAGTAAGGGACGTAAACTCAATCGTTCAGTACATCCGTGACTCTGTTGATGCAACCCATTATCTTATTGGCCTTGGCAGCAGCTGCCTGACACTGGTTTCTACAGCTTAGTTTGCTGTTCACTAAAATTCCTAGGTCCTTTTCCATGTCAGAGTTACCCAATGTTTTACCATTCAGTATGTACTAGTGACTTGCATTATTCCTTCCCATATGCATAACCTTACATTTGTCAGTGTTAAACCTCATCTGCCACTTCTCTGCCCAAGCCTCCAGTCTATCCAGATCCATCTGTAGCAGTTTACTGTCCTCTTCTGTGTTAATTACTTTACACAGTTTAGTGTCATCTGCAAAAATTGATATTTTACTGTGCAAGCCTTCTACAAGATCATTGATAAATATATTGAAGAGAATAGGGCCCAATACTGACCCCTGTGGTACCCCACTAGTGACAGTGACCCAATCTGAGTATGTGCCGTTAATAACCACCCTCTGTTTTCTATCACTGAGCTAGTTACTTACCCACATACAAACATTTTCTCCCAGGCCAAGCATTCTGATTTTATATACTAACCTTTTATGTGGTACCGTGTCAAATGCTTTGGAGAAGTCCAGATATACGACATCCATTGATTCGCTGTGGTCCAGTCTAGAACTTACCTCCTCATAGAAAATGATTAAATTGGTTTGACATGACGATCTCTCATGAAGCCATGCTGATATGGAGTTATTTGCTTATTTTCATTGAGGTACTCCAAGATAGCATCTTTTAGAAAACCCTCTAACAGGTTACCCACGACAGATGTTAAACTTACCGACCTATAGTTTCCAGGCTCTGTTTTTGGACCCTTTTTGAATATTGGCACCATATTTGCTATGTGCCAATCCTGTGGAACACTCCCTGTCAGTATAGAGTCCTTAAATATCAGAAATAAGGGTCTGGCAATGACATTACTTAATTCTCTTAGGATACGGGGGTGTATTCCATCCGGTCCTGTCAATTTGTCTACTTTAATCTTTTTAAGACGTCGCTGTACTTCTTCCTGGGTCAGACAGGACACTTTTAAAGGGGAATTTAACTTTTATATTTTGCATTTCATCTGACAGTTTATTTTCCTCAGTGAATACAGTAGAGAAAAAGATATTTAGTAGCTTTGCTTTCTCCTCATCGCACTCTGCAACTCCCGCCTTAATACTCTGTAAGGGGCCGACACCTTCAGGTTTATACTTTTTACCATTTACATAATTAAAGAACATTTTAGGGTTAGTTTTACTCTCTGTGGCGATTAATCTCTCAGTCTCTAGTTTGGCTTTTTTATTTGTCTTTTACATATTCTATTTTTTTCCTTATAGTTTTTCAATGTTTCCTCGTTCCCCTCCTGTTTTAGTCATTTAAATGCTTTCTGTTTGTCATTTATTGCTTTCTTTACAGTTCTATTTATCCACATTGTTTTTTCTTTAACCTTTATTCCCATAAGGTATGTACTTCTCACAATAAGATATTAGGATGCTTTTAAAAATATACCATTTTGTGGCTGTATTTTTATTTTTGAGGACTTTGTCACAATTAGTTAGGTCTATGACCTCTCTTAATTGGCTAAATTTTGCTTTTTTGAAGTTTGGTATTTTTGTTCCTCCCTGAAGAAACGCTCTTTTGAATGACAATTGGTTATTATTTTATGGTCACTATTTCCCAGGTGTCTCCCAACCTGCACATCTGTTGTTTTGTCAGGTCTATTGGTTAATACTAAGTCCAGTATGGCTGTCCCTCTAGTCGGGTCATGAACCAGTTGGGAAAAGTAATTGTCTTTGGTTATTGCCAAAAACCTGTTTCCTTTATGAGATATACAGGTTTCAGTTTCCCAGTCTATATCTGGGTAGTTGAAGTCCCCCATAATAATGACCTCATTATGATTTGCCGCCTCGTCTATTTCATTTAGAAGTAGAAATTAAAAGGTATATATATATTTTTTCTCCTACACCTTTCCTTCTGAACTGTTCTAGTTCCTCTTTCCATTCCTCCCCCAGTTCCATTACCTTGCCCCACGTCTCTATCTGCACTATCTACCCCATCTATAATGTGGTTACCCTCCCCCCAGCCCCTGCTTTAAACACTCCTCCAGCCTTATAGCCATCTTCCCCCCAAAACAGCTGCCCCTTCCCCATTGAGTTGCAGTCCATCCCTATGGTAGAGCCTGTAGCCGACAGAGAAGTCAGCCCAGTTCTCCAAGAACCCAAATCCCACCTTCCTACACCAGTTCTTGAGCCATTTGTTTACCTCCCTAATCTCCCGCTGCCTTTCTTGTGTGGCTCGTGGTACAGGCAGTATTTCGGAAAACACTACCTTTGAGGTCCTTGCCCTAAGCTTATGCCCTAAGTCCCTAAAATCATTTTTAAGGACGCTCCACCTACCTCTAACTTTGTCATTGGTTTACGTGATGTAAATTGTAGTGAAAGTAATCTTCTCATCAGTGATCGAATTTGTGAGTTATCCCCTCCCTTCTGATTATAAGCTGTGTCATGTGACCAACACTCTGCCTCTTCTCAACTGCGCTGGCCGGGACTTTAAAGATGGCCGCGGGTGACCTGCATATCCAACTAGCAGGCACCCGCGGCTAACGTCCACGACTGACTAATGTGCCGATCGCGGACATTTAACCCCTCAGGTGCCACAGTCAGGCATACGCTTCCAGTGTTGCTCCGGCTCCCCCGTGTGGCGATCGGAGGAGCCGGAGTGTGCCTGCAGCAGCCCCTGTCATAGTAAATGACAGGAGGCTGCTGCATAGGCTTTCCTATGAAGCCCTTGGCTGTAATAGGGCTTCATAGGAAAGCACTAAAATCATCATAGACTCCAATGTAAGTGCACTGGAGTCTATGATATAAGCAATCAAATGATTGCTTCTTATAGTTCCCTATGGGAACTATAAAAAAGTGTAAAAATAAATAAATAAAGTTTTAAAAAAAAACGTAAAAGTTCAAATCACCCCCTTTTCACGAAAATAAAAATAAAAGTATTAAAAAAATTTAAAAAATACACATCATGGGTATCGCCGTGTGCGAAAACGCCCATATTATAAAAATAAAAAAATTATTTCCTATACGGAAAAAAAGCATCAAAATGGCCGATCCGCCATTTTTTGTTGCTTTTTTTTAAATTTAAATAAAAAGCGATCAAAAAGTCACACACACCCCATAATGGTATCAATAAAAAGTTCAAAACGCACCGCAAAAAATGAGCCCTCATACAGCTCCATACACAAAAATACCAAAAAGTTATAGGGGTCAAGAACTGGAAAAAAAATGTCCAACTTCATAATTTTTTTTATCACTATCAAAATGCAAGAAAAACTATACATATTAGGTATCTCCGGATTCGTACTGACCAGTAGAATGAAAGTAACTGATCAGTTTTAACGCACATCGAATACCGTAAATAAAAAACCCATAAAACTGTGTCGGAATTGCGTTTTTTTGCAATTTCACCTGATTTTGAATTTTTTTCCCGCTTCCCACTACACCATATGCAATATTAAATGGTGGCGTTGCAAAGTACAACTTGTCCCGCAAAAAACAAAAATGCAAAACCGAAAAAAACCTCCAGGGCTGAAAGAGTTAAAACAGAGATGTTAACTGTAAGTGTGAACAAGCCTTTAGTTCATCATCATGCATTTAGCTTTTTACTGTGCAAATTAGAATTAATTACATGTATTTTCGTGATCTCAAATGCATCTATTTTGACACTAAGTATTTGATGTTATAATCATTGCATGTGTGCTGTTCCCTAAGAAAAGAAAACACATGTATTGGCTATTTTTGAGTTTCAATCCACCAGGCATTCATTTAATATAATTAAGTGATTCACAATCACCTCTCAGTTTGAGTAACACTTTTTTTCAGCTATGTACATAAAATGCAAACACATTTAATTACTTAATTGGATCAATTACTTATGGGACTTTTTGTTTCACAGTCTCTTAAACAGCCAACTTGCTTTTGTTTTTTGTTTTTTTTATCCAAGCCCAGCATGGTATGATTATATAATTCAAGTCATGTGTACCCATAATGCATTTCCAGTATTTTGTACTAAAGGGCCTATCACTTCAGGACATTCTTAGCTCACATGAAAAGTTAAAAACAAAACTTAATTTTAAATGGGAAAATACTGCTACTGTTGCAAAATAAAAATGCATTGGCAGCCAATAACTGGTAAAGCCACAGGTTGGGGAGCAATGTTATACAGTCTATTGTTCAACATCTAGATGGGACTCTCTTTAAAAAGCGTTTTTAAACTGCACAGGAACACATTTCACTTGGCTCCATTTATATAATAAGATACAGCAATAAGTGTATAGATACATGAAATGCCAAATTGAAGTTATTATCCAGATTGTATGTAAAATGTAGTCCCGATTACATAGCTTGTTGTTAAAAGTACCCAACTGACAAAAATTCTTTTGGGTAATTGGAATTTAGCAAAACAGCAACATGTTATTGTACTTGGACATAAATGTACATTTAAGGTGCATGAGGAGTATATGGAGTAGACTCATGAGCTGACTGTGTTATGCACTAGCTGTGGCTTGGGTAAGAGCTAATTACTCAGATTTTGAGTACTTAGACAGAAGGATGGGACCCCCTCTGTCCTCTGATCGAACCCTCCCTGCTATGAAATCTTCTGAAGGCCCCCATCCCTTCCATGCTATGTTATCTATTACAGACAAATTGATAACAAACTCTCTTTCACTTGCCCATAGTTGGCTAGCAAAGAGCTCATGCAAGTTATTGTAATGAATCACCCCGGACTCGTATGGTTAGATAAATAGTATAGCGGACTCTTAAGTACTTAATTTGCATACTGTACATAACGGGGATTATTTACAAGCTTACTGCAGGCATGTGAAAGTAGGGTCAGGGATAATCACATCATTCAAATCTGTGTCTGTCCTCCTATCCATGCATTACTGTTGCTGAGAAACAGTGTGTGAAGGGTCTCTTTTTTTTCCTCCCCGTATCTTGCATTCATTTGCTTTATTAATGTTGAGATCAGGGAATCATTCATGTTTTCTACATTTACAGTATTTATCAAATATTGTTGGTAGCTTTTTTAATCACTTAAATCTTAATATTTTCTATGCTAATATGCTGAGATGTATCTACTAATATGACAACAATGGTTCACATCTCTAGTTTTTTCATTGGTGGTTTCATAATCTATCTTTATAATACTTATGATATTCAGAAAATGACCTGTTGTTTAAATTAACTTTTTATGTAAAACATATTATTATATAATTTTGATGATATTATTTGTAATTATGTCACTTTCTGTATTAAAAAAACTTATAATCTTCCAGTTTTCTCACTTGTCATTAAGTCAAATTATAGGTGGCACTCTTGGTCTGTATAGATCACTTTTCAGCAGTCATCTCATTATTATCTCAGGCAGGACTACAATAAAAGACATCACCTACATATAGGTAACAGATTACACCATTCACAATAGTTGAATGTAAAGGCATATCTGTACCTTCATTGTACTATGACCTCTGCACAGGTCACAGAGCAGACCAAGAAAACTCTCCCACAGAAGTCAATGAGTCCCCTCCAGTCTATTGTGTCTATGGCTCATGCTGGCTGCTGTAAAGCATATCTCTTAATGCTGTTAACAACAGCTCAGCAAGATGGCTACCCGCATAATTAGGTCCAGGACATAGAACAAAATAAAATCTACAATGAGAAATAAAACAGATTAGAAAAAAGTAATGCGTCACTATGCGGATTAGAATGGCACTAAAAAAGTTACAATTGAAGAAAAAGAAGAAAACAAAAACGGGCATTTTTACCATAAAATGAGAATTTCTTGCTCTCGTGGCCTCATATCAAGAAGCACAGTTTGTACTGTACAACATATACAATTGTCCCATCTGATATCCTCACAAGGGTTTATTAATGCATTTTATAATGAAAATTGGTTTATATAATATTACTCTATGTTACCCAGTTCTGAAATTCTAACCATGACTTACAGTAACAAAACAAGCTTGGCTAAGGAAAAAAATCCTTGTTATTTGAAAGTTAACAGTTCCTTGTACTTATACTGTTGGGAGACATCAGCATAGGGTAATCAAGGAATAACAGCCAGAATGTGTTAATTGAACTCTGGTGGAACTAAGTTTAAGTCCCTGAACAGCTGGTTGTTGGGGTGCAAGGTGGGAAATAAAGTCAATAAATATGTCTGAGAAACTAGGCCTCCAGTACAAGATGCAATGTTTTCAGTTAAAGACACCAGCCTTAAAAATGTTGTTATGCAATTCTAGCACATGATAATGAGCAGAGCTAAAGAACTATATGTATACCTTTAAACAACTTTTACTGAATAACCAATTAATACCTTTTTTGTATGACAGTAATTTGCCCAATTTTTCCCAGCTGCTCACATTCTCATCTTTATTAGAAGCAGAACTTTGTCTCCATAAGATTCCCCCTTACAGTGCCATATTGTGGTTATAGATAAGACCTTTAGATATTTTATCTATACATCTATGGGTGTCATACTATGTCTAAGCAAAACTGTGAGGTTGTATGGAAGTATATTATGTTAATAAGCATGAGAAATTAAATGACATGTATCATCAAAAATTACCTTTAAATCAAGTTTTTGTTTTAAATGTGTCTTCCGCTTCACTATTTGTATAAAAAGTATTTCTTGTATTTTGCACTCTAAGCACTGAGCCTAACAACACACTGACACTTCCTGTTCAGTAGAGATCACCACTTACAGTTGCTGATGGTGAGAGCTCAATGCTTTACCCTCCCTGCAAAATTACCTATGACAGGTCACAGAGAATATCTAAGACATACTTCCATCGAAGTCAATGAATCATCTCCAGATACCAGTTCCCTATGCCCATGTGGCTGTAGTAAAGTGTATTTTTGAATTGATGATAAAAGATAATAATACAAAATTAAAATAAAACACCTAGTACCAGAAAAAAATAGAGTAGAAATAAAAAAACAATCTATACATCTATTGCAGGGGTGGCCAACCTTACAGACACAAAGAGCCAGAAAAAAAAAAACCAGGAGCCACAAACTATACATTTACAGACAAGTCATTGTATTTTTCATCCTATAAGATGCACCTACAGAGAAAAATAAGAAAAAATATTTTTCATCTGATTTGAGGTTTGATGAAAAACGTTTTTCTTATTTTTTTATTAGCAAAGAAAAAAAGAAAAAATATATTTTTCATTAGAGCTCAGATCAGACTACTAAATCAGATTCCCAAAAAATTACCTAAAAAAAGATCCCCAATCCTCATCAGACCTCCAAATAAGACCCCTAAAATAAGACCCCCAATGCTCAGATCAAACAACACAAATCAGACTCCTAGTGTCAGACCCTCAGTGCTCAGATCTCCCCCCATGCTCAGATCTGACCCCTCCCATGCTCAAACCAGACCCCCATGCTCAGATCTGACCCCCATGCTTAGATCAGACCCCCATGCTTAGATCAGACCCCCAATGCTCAGTTCAGACAGCCCATGCTCAGATCAGGACCTCCCATGCTCAGATCAGAACCTCTCATACTTAGATCAGACTCCCATGCTCAGTTCTATACATAAAAAAATCTCCTCCCTCACCTGATGGAGCACCAGGCTCCTGATCGGGCACCAGGTCTGACACGTTGTCCACTGTGACCTGGTGCACACAACGTCAGGTCATGGTGTCCTTTTCAACTTACTATGTTCTGACACTGTGTGCATCAGCAAGTAGGGGAGGGCAAGCTGGAGCTGCAGAGTAGCAACGGTGCCCGTTCAGGAAAGGAGATTTGAGCATGGGGTGGAGAGTGAGTTGGCCTGACTGCTTCCCAGCTAAACAGCTAGAGCCTCACTTGAAGAGGCAAAGAGCCGCATGCGGCTCAAAAGCCACAGGTTGGCCACCCCTGTAATATGGTATGCCAAGTGGCCTGAGACTTCAGTGATTTAGAAAACACCAAGCCAGCATCCCTCGCACTAGGAATAGCACAGTGTATGTGTTTTGTCTGGAGTTTCTTGCATGAGTTGGCCATAGGCATGAGACATCAAAAGACTGATGTATGACCCAATCAATCATCAGACTGTACTTGGCTGATACCACCACAAAGATTTACAATAAAGCACAGTTAAATAATGTAAGATTCACCCTATATGGCCAGCTTTATCCATTGTACTTGTGAAAGATTTATAGACTGCAGAGTGCACATAAATTAATTTAAATTGCAATGGGATAAAAATAATCTATGTTGTGCAATTTAAGAAAATATATAAATTAGCACTAGTTTAAAAAACTGCAGTATGTACCGAAACTATAGTGATAAACTAATGTACTATGTAAGATACAGTTTGGTAAAACAAGTGTCAAATAGACAGTGCTCACAAGATGTCAAACAAAAGTCATGCATTCAGTATGTAAATATGTAATTATTTGATTTTTGTATGTCATTCTTAAAATGATTAAAATTATTACTTTTTCTTAACAGAAGGTCATGCATACTAGAAAGAGGCATATGGAACTATTTCAGGAATTAAACCAGAAATTTCAAACTCTGGACAGATTTCGGGATATACCAAATACTGGAAGTATGGTATGTAAAAATATTGTAGATCTCTGTCTATCATCTATTTGATGCCACTGCTATAGGTGTTGTAGAGGAATTGAAATAAGGAGTTTTACTTTATATGAGATGACTACATCATCTGTGTTTGCACTTGTTTCATTGTTTACACCTCAGGGACAAAAATCTTTTTGGTTCATGTGAAAGACATACATGTGCACGATGCATAGCCATCATATGACCAAGACAGATTTTACATATGAAGATGCTTTATGGTTCCACACAAGCTCCAAGCATTATGCTGCTATAACACGAGGCCTTTTTTATGGCTCCAACTTTGTAGTGACTGAGGCATAAAAAGGATTTTCTAATGAAAATTTCAGCAAGTTCTATTACTTTGTGAATATTTCTATTATATGTACACATTTGCAGTGTACATGAGCCCATTATGCTGATTTTATATGATTAGGTTTTTAGGGATCCCCTCTATGACATCTATTTGCCCAGTAAGGCATATAAATAGGGTTGATCTTGGTGAGTAAAATGATACTTTTTATTTATATGCTTGGCACCAAGATATAGCTGCTGTTTACTTATAAGCAAATTAGCTAATTGGTGCACTAAGGAGCAGATGCGAGATCCTCAGAGCACCAGATTGTCACCACCATGTACCTCCTGCCACTTGCCAATCCCACTTGATTGACCCTGTAATCTTGTACCTGAGCTGTAGTGTCTACTGCCCATGTACAGAGCATCTGTTTCCCCCATATTGTATTCTCTGCGCATGCGCCAATAGGGGAATCTTTGGCACAGGTGTGAGATTGTGCCAGGTGAAATGTTTGTCCCTTTCAAACAAGGGGAATGGGTGAGTGGCAGGATGTGCAGGGCAGGATAGATCTGGTGCTCTGAGGGGCTTAGAGCTAATTTGTATATAAATAATGACTATATATTGGTAATGGTGAAATGAAAAAGGTATTATTTTATGCATCAGGATCATCTCTGCCAGGCATTATGCCTGATTTAACAGGTTTAAACCTGCTGATAGATACTCTTCAAATAACTAATGATTTTTTAGGAAATTTGTTACCTATGTTTGGTGCTCAAATGCCTGTATTTTAAGTTTTTCTATAGTTTGGTATATTAGTAGCTAGCTTAGATAGTGTAAGCTAGTGTTTTATGGTACTAATAGTGACTTACATTACATTGTTTCTTTTTATATATATTTTTTGAACAGGATAACCCAGCAGTAAACAAGAATCCATGGGACAGTTTCAAAAGCCCAAGTGATTATCAACACTATACAACAATAAATGTATTAGATTCAGAAGCAAAAGATTCTTTAGAACTTAGACCTTCAGAATGGGAGAAGTGTCTAAATTTGCCTTTAGATGTACAGGAAGGCGACTTTCAAACAGAGGTTTAATATTACTATAAAAAAAGACTGAAAGAAGAAAACAAGTCATTTGCACTGACACAAACAAACTTTAGAAGCCCTGGCGCCTGGACTTTTGTGACAAATTCATGTCAGGAACTTCATGTGCCAAATGTCAGTGTTCTTTATTTTTTATTTTTTCTTTTCAACTTCTTGTCTACTCTCACTAGAAAATCTAGTGCAGAACCAGGTGTACAAATCTTACCATCATGTGTTGTAAGTACCCGTGGAATGGATTTGTAAGGTAATCTTTATAGATCAACCTCAAACAACAATTCATGTTGTAACAGCTTCATTTGGTTTAGTTTTCAAAAAACTTCACCATGAAGCACAATGTATATATGCAGTTTTTAAAATTTATAACAGTCTGTTTGGCCATTACTACACTTTTTACTTTATAATATAAAAAGCAAAATTTTTGTCATTAAATGAATGTTTGTTGAGCTACGTTCTTCATTGCTTTAAATGCAATAAAGTAATAATCTCACTTTTATATGAATAATATATTTCACATCTTTATTATTGCAGTTTTATCTTGGAAGCTCCTGATGGCTTCCTCCGCTGCAGCTCTGTATAAAATATTTAAAATGTTGTATGGTGTAAATAAACTTTTGTCTACAGCCCTGTTTCTGTTGTCTTCTCTCATATCTTACAGACTGAGGAAAGTGCATCTAATGACTTATAAAAAAAAATCTATGTTTTGTCTGTGTTCAATTCTGTCTCTTTAACTGTTTTCTATTATTTTACTTACCTTCTCATAAAAAAACAACCTCAAGTATAGGGTGTGTGGTATTCAGGAAAAAATGAAAAAAAAAATTAATTACAGGAGTCCTGTCTTATAGCCAGACACAGGACAATGAAGAGAAAGGAGCACATGGCTGAGATCGTGGGTCAAAGAGAACATATTTACTTATATATTTCTCTGTCTTACTTGAGACAAAATAGGAGCAAAAAAATGAGGAGTTGAAGAAGTGCTGAGATTTTTTTTAATGCACAATTTTGTGTTTCATGTTCCTTTAAATTAGTTGTCTGTATATCAAACTATTGTATTATTCGCCCTATAAGATGCACCTAGGCTTTAGAAGAGGAAAATAAGAAAAAAAAACATTTTTTTTTCATTAGATCTCAGATCAGACCCCAAAGAGACCCCCAATGTTAATCAGACCTCAGATCCGACCCCAAATGTTAATGAGAACTCAGCTCAGAGCCCCAGTCAGACCCCCAATGTTAATCAAACCTCAGCTCTGACCCCCAAAAAGACCACAGATCAAACCCCCAATGTTAATTAGACCACAGCTCTGACCCCCAATTAGACCTAACATCAGACCCCCAATGTTAATCAGACCTCAGATCAGATCCCCAATGTAAATCAGACCTCAGATCAGATAAAAAAAAATCTCCTCTCCTTTTCCTGCTGCGCTGTGCTGTGACCTAATATTGCACAGCATGAGGTCACCGAGAACACCTACGTCCTCACGCTGTGTGCAAGTCACAGCACAGCATGCAGTGTATGCAGGGGAAGACCATGGAACAGTGAGTACAGAACCAGCACCTCTCCAAGGTCCTAGTGTACTAATGAGCGCTTCAGTGCTCATTAATATTAGCCCTATAAAATGCACTGACATTTTCCCATCAGTTTTGGGAGGAAAAGTGTGTCTTCTAAAGTGAAAGATATGTTAGTTATTTCTTTAACAAATCATTTTTTTAAATTTTAGAACTCAAAGTTATGCAATATTCTAATATGCTTTTTGTTTCAATTCCATAGGTTTTTTCTAGATCTCTGCTTGCAGTTATAGAATAGGAACATTCATTCTGTCCTGGTCATTTGATGGACACACGTGCATTAACTTGTGCAGTACCGTTATCAGAACTCACAGCTCAGCATGTTTGTGATCATCACATTTATTCAGTGAAGTTTCCCATTCAGTGACCACAAGCAGAGATGAAAACAATACAGGATTTGGAGATGTTGCCTATGACAAACAATATAAGCACTTATTTGGTTTTCAAACCTTTAGGGGAAAAAACATCTAAAGTAAATGTCTGCACTAGTTTACATGCGTGAGTTCATCACATTAGTAGCAGTATAATGTATATGTGTTTTCTCATGGTATGGGTTAATATTGTGTACTACCTGTATGACATCTAGTTGTTGACTCTGATAGATCATGTAGGACAGTGCATGAAGACCATGTAACTCCATACTAAATGGCTACCTATCATGTATCTAAAGAAGAAACCACCACCACCAGATTGTCTCTTGTCTCAATTGTTCCACTGGAGCTCAGAATCTGAATACACATTGCCACTGGCACAAAATGAGAACATGGGTGATTAAAGGCAGATGTTGAGCTCCACTTGCAGCCTCTGTTTGCTTTAGACAGTTGCCAACTTTAACTAACCCTTGCCCTGGCTCTATTAGTAGTCAACTGAACACATCATTAGAAAATGCTATGGAATCACATATAGATCTGTAAAATATTTCTCTTTTTCAGTCTTTCTAGTTGACCAAAAATAGTGGAAAAACAGAAGATTTAATTTATATGGCACCTGTCACAGTATTGTGTGTTTGATAGTTAGCTTATTTTAGGTAATCGCATTCTAGCCATATGGAAAGTAGAATACCAAATATTCTATCCTGATTTTCAAAAAAATATAGTTTTGGTGAGACAGTAGGATTGCATTTCTTGGCTGCAAAACCTGCACACTTGTTTTATTTCTGTCTTTGTAACTATTATTTAAAGGGAACCTGTCACCATGAAAATGTAATGTAAGGTACAAGCAGCATGTTATGGAGTAGGAGGAGCTGAGCAGATTGATATATAGCTTTGCAGGAAAAGATTAATTATAACTTTTAATTTATTCATTTTAATTCCTGCTCATTCATGTGCTTTGAAGTGAAGGTGGTGGTCCCATCAGTGATTGATAGTTATCTCTGTATTTACACTCATTGAGGAAGGCCGTCAATCATTGATAGGACCACTTTCAAAGTCGAGAATGAGCAGGAAATGAATAAATTACAGGTTTTACTGAATCTTTTCCGTCAAAACTATATATTAATCTGCTTAGCTCCTCCTGCTCTATAACATGCTGCCTGCAGCTCAGACAACATGTTTAATATGATGAGTTCCCTTTAACTCTTTCTAGTCCGGACACTTTTTTGTTTTTGTGTTTTTGTTTAGCTCTTCCTTCCTTCCCAGAGGCATTACTTTTTTCATGTTTGTGTTCAGATAACCATATGAGGGCTTGTTTTTTGCAAGACAAGTTGTACTTTCCAATGCCACCATTTTATATGGCATATAGTGTAGTGGGAAGCAGGAAAATATTCCAAATTGGGTGGAATTGGAAAAAAAAGCAATTCAGTTTTACAGGTTTTTTATTTACGACTTTCAATGTCCGATAAAATTGACCAGTTACTTTCATTCTACAGGTCAGTACAAATCCAACAATACCTTATATGTATAGTTTTTCTTACATTTTGATACAGATATAATAATAAAAACTTTGGAAAAAATGAGTTTTATTTTTTCGTCACCATATTCTGAACCCTATATCTTTTTTTCTAGTTATGTGTATGGAGCTTTGTGAGTAGCAGGCCCGTCTCATTCATCATTTTCTACACCTAGTTTAGGCGTAGAAAATGGTCTAAATGTAAGACAGCAAGGAAGCTGTCTTAGTGCCCTTGCAGACGAGCGTGAGACTCGGACGTCTCCCGCATCGCAGACCCTGGCTTGAACTCCCGGCACTGAACGGGGTTACATAGCATTATACTGATTTATGATGCTATGTAACCCTTACAGTTCTGGAATGTGTTGGATAACACTAACATAATGCTGTTAGTGTTATCCAACACATACCAGAACTGTAAGGGTTACATAGCATCATAAATCAGTATAATGCTATGTAACACCGTTCAGTGCCAGGAGTTCAGTACAGGGCACACGATGCGGGAGACGTCCGAGTCTCACGCTCATCTGCAAGGGCCCTTACAGTTAGAAGGCACAGGATGCGGCAAACTTATTTAGAGGCCGGAGCCTCTACATTGACGATCCACCACCAGGTAGAGGGCTTATGAAAACTGGCGTCTAAAACGCCAATCTTAATAAATGGGCCCCTATATATGATAGACAAATCAATTTGTTCAAATCAATTTGCTCATTCCTATTTCCTGTGTTCCAAGATCCATACCTTTTTATTTTTCCTTTAGCATAGCAATATGAGGGCTTTATTTTTCTGGGACAAAATGCACTTTCTAATGGCACTATTTAATATTCCATGCAAAGTATTGAAACAAAACACAATTGCACAATTAGGGGTTTCATTTTTACATGCTCACTGTGCAGTAAAAAATATGTTACACCTTTATTCCTTGGGTCAGTATGATTATAGGAATACCAAATTTATATCATTTTGGTTATGTTTTAATTTTGGTTATGTTTTTACGTCATGTTTTTTTCCTTGCACGCATAACTTTTTTATATTTTCATCTATGGACCTGTGTGAGGACTCATTTTTTGAAGGGTAATCAATAAATTTTATTTATAGAATTATGAGTGTTTACTTTTATTCCATTTTTAGCCCACCTAAGGGAGAGGAACATGTGATCATTGGTTTCATTATATAATAAACTGCAATAAGATGCTTTTAGAAAATTGCTGAGTTCCTATTGAGACTTGCCTGAGGCAGGGCTTAATAGGAACTTTAGTAAGGCAGGCCTGGGAGCCTTCAGAAGGTTGCAGGTTTTCATAGCATTCATATGGCTCCTGTGATCTTGTGTGTGTGGGGTGTTCAGGCATTGTTGGGATGAAACTGGCGGAACTGTTGCATATGGGCTTGGCAGCTGAAGGCATCTGTGTTGGTCCAAAGTTAATATGTACTTGCATTGCTGAGAAGAATGATGTTTTAATATATGCAAATGAGCCTCTAGAAGCAACAGGGGCGTTGCCGTTACTCCTAGAGTCTCATCTCTCTCTGTGCCTACTGCGCCCTCTCCACTTTAATTGTCAGAGCCCGGCAGTGTAAATGTCATCATGTCTGACACTGACTTCTCCTAAATCCAAGACTTGTTTTCTTTATAGTTATAAACAAATCCTGTTTGGCCAGATCCTACAATCATACCACTCCGTTTGTCCTCTACTTCCACGAAGGGGCCAGTTGAAAGGAAGTAAAACTGCAGGATCTGACTACCCACAGTTTATTTGTAGTCTGTAACCCTGGAGATAAAAAGGTCTTTAAGAGCTTTATGTCCAAAACATTAGGATAGTTTTAATCTAGACTACTACTATCTAGATACTGTTCTTAATCAGGCAACATTGATATAGCATATTTTACTCCTGATTGTATTCTTGGCTGTTACAGTTGTACACTAAAAAATGAAATTTTCCCTTACTGTCTGTTTTCTTTATGTGTTGTGTTTCTTGTCAACTAATGACAAATCATCATTTTCTAAACATGAGTTTTCTTGTTGTGCACATGCTATTCCCAATTATGCTGTAAATATTGTAGCTTTACAATTATTTTCTACATGACTAAACACCTAAAATGGATTTAAATAGCTTTCATTTGTGCTTTTCTTCTGTAAGCAATATATTCATGACTGGATAAGCTTGAGAACAATGCTGAAATATGCTAATGTACCACACAGCTTGCACACAGAAAAAAATCCAATGAATTTAATTAGAGGACTTAAGAATCTAAGTCGTATTATATGTACATTATTCTAGAACCATGTATATATCAGACGATAGACAGACATGTTAATGATATGCAAATGATAAAAAATGGAAACAAAATATTCAAAACATCTTGATTTATACAGTATTGAGTATGAGCGTCATGCACAGAAATACACACACTTACACACTTTGGCATTCTATCAATGAGGCTATTATTGGTTGTCTGAGGAAGTTTTTGCCACACTGAATGCACTTGAGCACAGAAATCATCAAGATCCACTGCTGATAGTTCCCTTTGCTATTACCGACCAATGGCGTCCCAGATGTGCTCAATGGTAGATAAGTCTAGAGATGCTGCAGTCTATGGTAGCATGTTTAGGCCCTGCAGGCTGTTCACAGTAGTATAAGCAACATATAGGTCAGCATTGTCCCTTTGAAAAATGGCTCCTGGGACACTTTGGAGAAATGGCTATACCATTGGTTCCATGCACAAATCAATGTAACGCTGAGCTGTTAGAGTACCTGAAATGAAGATGAGTTCATCTATCATATATTATGCCATCCCACACAATAATCATGGTATTAGGATAGGTGTGCTGTTTCCTTGTGAAAGCTTCTTCATAGAGCTGGCCACATGGTCTCCAGACCAATCTCTGGCTATCATTGCATACAAGACAAAACTGGGACTCATCGCTGAAGAGGAGAGACCTTAATTGCAGCCTCCATTGCTGTCTTGCTGTGCATCATGATAGGCTTTGAGCGCAGTGGCATGAGGACAATGAAACATGTTTAGCTCAGGGCCCAACGTCAGGGCAACGCCTTCTGATGGTTTGTATAGACACTGTTTGCCGCCCTAGACTTGGGGTGTGGCATCCAATTTCACTTGCAGTACAGAATAGATCACTACCCGTCAGTTTTCTAATTAGATGATCTGTCTGTGCAGTGGTTCTCCTCTACGCACCTCTTGCTGTCATTTCAGTTCGTTATTGTTCTAACAATCACAGGGACACACAACAATGGACTGTGCTGACCTCTCAGCCCAGACACGTAGTGATTTGACGGACTGATAAACCAAGGTCTCTCAATTCAAGGGTTCTGTCCCTCTCTGTTGGTGACAAGTGGAAATAACTAGCATATTGACAAAGAGGAGGCATCGCACAAACATCCCACATGGCTTGATCTGATTCTTGAGGTTTCATGTGGCTAAAAAACGCTTTCAATCTGTCTGTTATGCCCCTCCAGCATGCTACAGACTGGGGCTAGGTGTTGAAAATGTGATCATCTGCAGCGAAACCTGCTCCTCAATTTTCATAATTGTACAGCTTACCCCTTTTATTGAAATTATAATGTTAAGGAATGTATGAATGTGTATATATATATATATATATATATATATATATATATATATATATTGAGGCAGTGACAGGCCTCACGCTTCATAGAGCTCTGGAGGGGGTGGATATTCCAGTCCACGTCCCTATTCCACCACCGGTGTAGCTACCTGGGTGTAATTACTGCTGTGATAAACCGGCCCTCAGTGTCAGTCTGGAGAGAGGAGAAAGGCTGAGGAGGCTTGAGAGGTTAGAGCCCGCGGAGGCTCTGTGTGTGTGGTCTCAGCCAGGGGCTGAGGGGCCACAAGGCTCTGTGTAGCCTGGAAGTTTGAGGGGCCCAGTGACCCTAGGAGAAAAGGGTCACACGGACATAGTCGGGAGGACTATTGGACCATCTCCCCCCAAAGGTACGGTTGAAGTCACAGCTAGGAGGCTGCTGGACTGAACGGCTGAGGAAGCCACACTTAAAAGCTGTGTGTGAACAGCGTATGTATTTAGGTGAGTTAGCTGAACTATGTTTATTCAGAGCCCAGCCGGGCAGGTGTTGTTTTTATGATTTGTTTTGCTGGTGCCAATAAAACTGAGTTGGACCTGAAAATCCCCGTGTTTTGAAGATATTGTGTGATGTCGACCCCCTGAGAGGATACGATCCCGTACATATGGTGGAGGATGAGGGCATGTTGATGCCAGAGCGGGCATGTTGATGCCACCAAGGCGTGTGTCTGTGCAAAGAAGGCACAATGTGGTTGCTGGGGGCAACAGAAAAGTGAAAAAGTGTTGCTAGGAGCAACGGCGTGGAAAAGAGAGAGAGACTGTCGTGTTGGGAAAACATTTTTTTTGTGAAGATCACTATGATGGCAGGTGTCGCTGTGCAAAGTTCATATAGTGCCCATGAGCAGCTGATGAAGCAGCTGATGCAGGACTGTGCAAAGAAGGATTCTTTAATCAGAAGAGCTGATAAAGAGAATGAAAGGTCCTGTGAGATGGTGATTGGGGGAATCCCGCTGGGGGTTAAACTAGATTCCCACCAACTAGTGTCTTGGGTGATGCCCGATGTTCTGGACTTTCTGGAGAGGGGGCCAGAGACTGCAGTGTCTCTAACCTTTGAAAAGGACTATAGTTCTGTGCAGTCGGAGCTGCTAAAATGTGAGACCCTGGAGGTGGAATTCGTGCTGGGCACAGACTTTCCGTGGTTTCGGCAGCTATGGAATGGAGAGAGTGCTTTGAATAGTGCGACTAGAGAGTCCGACTGAAAATTCGGCAGCCAAGGCGTTTCCCATGGCAAGCACGGGATTTAAGAGTCGATATGGGATCCCATGACCAGGAACCAAGGGCTGGAGGTTCCCAAGTTCCCGAGGAAGGAGGCGGATCTCAGTGGAGATGTCCCTGGAGAGACAGCACCATCATCTACTGGGTGTGTCAATACCGTGACGGCGTTTGGTAAGACCGTTCCTGTTTGTGCGTGTGACATAGAAGATGTTATTTGTGGTGAGAGCTGGCGACAGTAGCTACCTGCTGAGCTGGTAAGTGTCATGACACTGGGACTACAGACTGCGACAAAAATGTGTGATATTGTGGTAAATGGCGGTCCAGTCCAAGCGTTGCTGGGTGCAAGGAGCCAGGTGAGTCTGGTACATGGCAGCTTGGCTGCTGGGGACTATGTGTTAGACAAACACGTGAGTGTGATGAACATTCATGGTAATAGCAGAGACTATCCTGTGGCTATCGCGGAGTGCGAGACTCCAGTGGGAACTGGGACTTATGAATTTAGTGTTGCAAATAGGCTCATGCATGATGTAGTGTTGGGCTGTGATTTTCCCTTGTTCTGGGAGTTGTGGGGAAATGGAGACACTTCTGCAGAAAGTGGTGAAACTCCTGCAGAACCTGTACCTGTCCCTTTAAATGAAGGTGTATGATGCACATTGAACACAATGGTTTAGGTGAAATGACCATTGAAAGCAATGGTGCAGATGAGGTACAGAATGAACATGTGATATTATTTGAAATGCATAATGAAAATGTGGGGTCATGTGAAATGTGTGATGATGATGATGACACCCCTTTTCCTTTGCAGGTGGTGATTGGGGAAGAAGCTCTCCCTGTTGGTAAAAATGTATGTGACTTGGAAATGCTGATTGATAAGGTTGATAGCACAGAGCTGAGGGAGCCCACTGTGGTAAATGTGCAGAAAAGTGTGGCAGAGCTAGAAGGTGTGCCACACGAAACAGAACCAGGTGCAGTTAAGCAGTTCCCACAGTGTTCTATGGTTAGTGAGCTCATGTGCAAGGTTAACTAAAGTGTTGTAACATACAAGGTGAACCGTGCACCTGTAAGAGAGCCTGAGCAGGTTCAGGACATGAACCTGGCCAATTTGGGGGTTAGCTCATGTGTGCCCCTAGAGGTCAGGAGTAAGACTGACAAGAGTGCTTTAGGTGACATGGGTGCTGTGACTAATAGTGGCTCAGAGAAAGAGACTGCCGGGTCAGTTTCTTGGGAAACCAGTGTGGTTGCTAGTAGCAACCAGGGGTCAGTTGTCAGCAACTTGGAGAATAATACCCAAAGTGAAGTTCATGAGGGAGTAAAGACACAAAAGAGTAAAGGTAGAGAGTATAAGAGAAATGTGAAGTGGAAAAGAGTAAGAGAGGGTCTGGCCGTTAGATGGCCACCGGAGTCCCTTAGGGCTCATGCACATGACAGTGAAAAATGGCCGTGTGACGGCCATATAAGTAGCGGACGTCACATGGCCATTTTTTGTGCCAATGTCAGCCTATGGGGCTATTCACATGGCCGTTTTTTTAACGGCCAGTGAATAGCGTCCGTCCAGAAATAGGACATGTCCTATTTCTGGCCCGTTTTCATGGCCCGACTGCCCCATTGAAATAAATGGGGACGTTTTTAACGGCCGATTGACAGGAGTGCTCCCGTCTACCGGCCGTTAAAAACGGGTACCATATGGCCACTCACCCTACCCACTTGCTCGCGCAGTGCAGTCTCCAATCTTCATTGAGCAGGCCCTGCCGATAAACCTGCGCTATGCGCGGTGATGTCATCACGTTGGCGCGTTCAGTGACGTCATCGCTCACATCGCAGGTCCTTCGGCAGGTCCTGTGCATGAGAGAAGAGACTGCTGCACCGCGAGCAAGTGGAGAAGGTGAGGTTTTTTGGGTTTTTTTTTTTTTTAAGTCAGCAAAAAGCAGCTGTGGGGGCATTTATTTAAACCATGGGGGACATTATTTTACAAGGGGGCCTACATGGGGGACATTATTTTACCAGGGGGCCTACATGAGGGACATTATTTTACCAGGGGGCCTACATGGGGGACATTATTTTAGCTGGGACATTATAAAAAATTATTTACACCGTGGGGGACATTATTTTAGTTAGGGGCACTATGGAGGACATTATGGGCATCATAGGGGTCATGAATATAGTTGGGGGCAAGAAATAACTGACAATCCAATTCATCAATTTCTCATCAAACTGATACAAAACGGACATTAAAAATGGACATATGGCCAGAAAATGGATGCACACACTGATGCAAAATGGCCATGAAAAACTGACAGTGTGTCCGTTTTTAACGGACATTTTTTTTCACTGTCGTGTGCATGTAGCCTTAGATGCTGTCTACAGGGTAGAGAGTTGGTCGTGATTAGAGTTGAGCGAACGTGCTCGTAACGAGCACTGTACTGCTCGGATCCCCTGCGCTCGCAGGGGCGCCCATGCGAGCGCCGGGGATCCAAGCAGTACAGTGCTCGTTACAAGCACGTTCGCTCAACTCTAGTTGTGATGATAACCCGGGCTTTGCTGGCCTGGGTGTGGCAGAACAAAGGGAAAACTGTAGGTAATGTGGATGCTCTGTCACATGCATCCTGTGTTGGTGCAAGTGTTAACCCCCACGGGTTTGAACAGAGGTATGAACTGGGGTATGTGAGGCAGTGACAGGCCTCATGCTTCATAGAGCTCTGGAGGGGGTGGATATTCCAGTCCACATCCCTATTCCACCACAGGTGAAGCTACCTGGGTGTAATTACTGCTGTGATAAACCAGCACTCAATGTCAGTCTGGAGAGAGGAGAAAGGCTGAGGAGGCCTGAGAGGTTAGAGCCTGCGGAGGCAGCTGAGGGGCCACAAGGCTCTGTGTAGCCTGAAAGTTTGGGGGGCCCAGTGACCCTAGGAGAAGAGAGTCACACGGTAATAGTCGGGAGGACTATTGGACCATCTCCCCCCAAAGGTACGGTTGGAGTCACAGCCAGGAGGCTGCTGGACTGAACGGCTGAGGAAGCCACACTTGAAAGCTGTGCGTGAACAGTGTTTGTATTTAGGTGAGTTAGCTGAACAAAACCAGAGCCCAGTCGGGCAGGTGTTGTTTTTATGATTTGTTTTGGTGTGCTGGTCCCAATAAAACTGAGTTGGACCTGAAAATCCCCGTGTTTTGAAGATATTGTGTGATGTCGATCCCGAGAGGATACAATCCCGTACAACATATATATATATATATATATAATAATTACTAGAGATGAGCGAGCATACTCGTCCGAGCTTGGTGCTCGTTCGAGTATTAGGGTACTCGTAAGTGCTCGCTGCTCGGACGAGTATCTCGCCATACTCGAGGAAATGGCAACTTCCGCATCGTGCTTTTTTGGCGCCTATAAACACAGCCAATCAGAAGCCAGGAGACTCTGCGGTACACCCAGCATCACGTGGGGCCCTTACATGTCGATAGCAGGGGTTGGCTGGCCTGATCAGGTGACCCTGGAATATACTAGTGACTGGCCGCGGTGCTAGGCTCAGATGCCGTCTGGATGTCGTTAGGGATAGAGCTGCTGCCTTTCAGGGACAGTGTTAGGGCCTGAATTTAGTTCTCTGTTAGGCAGGAATCACCCACAAAGAACCCAACAGCCCTTCTAAGGGCTAGAAGAAATTTTTTTTTGTCTCCTGGCTTGGCTGGCTGGCACTAGAAGTGCAGCTATTGCCATATCTAACCCTGTTTTTTTTATTGTTCTATCTCAGTGATACAAATCCATTGCACACAGCAGTGTGGAACCTTTCTGTGTGTCACAGTTCAGCACACTCTCTTTGCTCCGTATATACTGTCCAGGCGACACTTTCTGTACGTCACAGAATACAACCAAGTCATTTGCTACCAATATCATCTACAGCTTGATCCAGAAAACTCTCTGTGCGACATTTGTCTGGATCACAGTCTAAATAGCCACCGTTAACAGGGTGTCAGTCAGTTCTACGATAGTTCCTGCACGTCACATTCCCAAAAAAAAAAAATTTAAAAAAAAATATAAAAAACAAAATATAAAAAAAAATAAGTTTTTCAGTTGTTTTAGCTCAGTGGTACAAATCCATTTTACTCAGCTGCGTGTAACCTTTCTGTGTGTCACAGTTCAGCACACTCGCTTCGCTCCGTATATACTGTCCAGGCAACACTTTCTGTACGTCACTTAATTAAACCAGACTGAACAAGTTTGTGGGTTTCAGTACACCAGGCCCGTTTAATATTTTTATTTTTTTATAGCATACATTTATATTCAAAGAATGTTGAACCCCAGGGCTAAGGGTCGAGGACGAGGGCGTGGGCGTGGGCATTCAATTACTGCAGGGGGCAGAGGCCGTGGTCCTGGGCAGGGTGAGACAGTACCTGCTGATGAGGCAGCAGGGGAATTCCGCAGAGCTGCACTCCCTAGCTTCATGTCTCAACTTACAGGGACACGTGGTAGAGGACTGTTGAAACCACAACAGTGCGAACAGCTCTGGACCCTTCCCAGAATCACAAACCACTTCTCAGGTTGCTGCTGACCTCGTTCCCGATGCCCAAGTTTTCCAACTGTCGCAGTCTGTGGGTGATGATGATGATGATGACAATGTTGTGTTAGTGGAAGAAGTTTGTAAAGAGGTGTCGGACGATGAGGAGACACGGTTGTCAGACAGTGGTGAAGTTGTCTGGAATTCCGAGGGGGAGCATACTGAGGAATCGGAGGATGACGAGGTGACTGACCCAAGCTGGGTTGATATACCGAGTGAAGACAGTGCTTCTGAGGCGGAGGCGAGTGCTGCACCAGAACAGGTTGTAAGAGGCAGTGGTGTGGCCAGAGGGAGAAGCAGGGCCAGAGCTGGTGCATCAGCAGCAACTGTTTCACGTAGTGAAGCTCCCGTGGCGAGGCCTAGATGTTCGCAAGTCTGGAGGTTCTTTAAAGAAAGTGAGGATGACCGACGGACTGTGGTGTACAACCTGTGCCACACCAGGATCAGCAGGGGTGCCACCACTACTAGCCTAACCACCACCAGCATGCGCAGGTATATGAGTGCTAAACACCCCACTCAATGGAACCAAGGCCGTTCACCACCTCCTGCGGGTCACACCACTGCTCCTTCCCCTGTGTCACTCGCTGCCTCTGCTAGTCAACCCCCTGCATCACTCGCTGCCTCTGCTAGTCAACCCCCTGCCCAGGACCCCGGCACGAGCGCCTCCCGCCGGAAAACCACACCTTCGCCTCCACGATCCTCCACAGTGTCCACCAACGTGTCCCAGCGCAGCGTTCAGCTGTCTTTACAGCAGATGCTGGAGCGCAAGAGGAAATACAGTTCCACCCACCCACATGCCCAAGCCCTCAATGTCCACATCTCCAAATTGCTTAGCCTGGAGATGCTGCCCTATAGGCTGGTAGAGACCGAGGCCTTTCGAAATCTCATGGCGGTGGCTGCCCCTCGGTATTCGGTCCCCAGCCGCCACTATTTTTCCCGATGTGCCGTCCCAGCCCTACACCAGCACGTGTCAGAGAACATCATCGATGCCCTGACCAACACTATTTCTGAGAAGGTCCACCTAACCATGGACAAGTGCTGCCGGGCAGGGACACTATATCTCACTGACGGCACATTGGGTTAACTTGGTGGAGGCTGGGACCGAGAATGACCCTGGGGCTGCTCATGTACTGCCCACACCGAGGATTGCGGGGCCTACCTCGGTCACAGTCTCTCAGAGGTACTATGCCTCTTCCTCCTCCGACCCCTCCTCCTCCACCGAATTACCATCCGTGGGCACGGCGCCTTCAGTCGGTAGCTCTAGGCGCAGCAGCAGTGCCGTGGGTAAGCGCCAGCAGGCGGTGCTCAAACTGCTGAGCTTACGTGACAAAAGACACACCGCCCAAGAGCTGTTACAGGGCATCACGGCGCAGACCGATCTGTGGCTGGCACCGCTGAACTTCAAGCCAGGCATGGTTGTGTGTGACAACGGGCGTAACCTGGTGGTGGCTCTGCAACTCGGCAGACTGACACATGTGCCATGCCTGGCCCACGTGTTCAATCTAATAGTTCAGTGGTTCCTCAAGACAAACCCCAATCTGTCTGATTTGCTCACCAAGGTGCGCCACATCTGTGCGCATTTCCGCAAGTCGACCACAGATGCTGCCACTCTCAGGGCAGCGCAGCGCCGCCTAAAACTGCCCGCTCACCGACTGTTGTGCGACTTGCCCACGAGATGGAATTCCACATTAAACATGTTATCCACAGTTTACCAGCAGCGCAGAGCGATTGTAGACTGCCAGATGTCATCTTCCACCAGAACTGGTAGTCAGGTCTCTCAGATTCCTCAAGTCTGCAATGAGGAGTGGACGTGGATGTCTGATATATGCCAGGTGTTGAGCAACTTTGAGAAGTCAACACAGATGGTCAGCGGCGATGCCGCCATTATCAGCCTCACCATCCCGCTGCTTTGCCTGTTGAAAAACTCACTGCTCAGCATCAAGTCGGATGCTTTGCGCTTGTCACAAGAGACGGTGGAGGAAGATGCGTCGCTTGATAGCCAGAGCACCCTCCGGTCAGTTTCTCAGCACGTATCGGAGGAGCGGGATGAGGATGAGGAGGAAGAGGAGGAGAATGTCGGCGAGACAGTAGATGGTACCAGTGCTCAGTCCTTAACTCTTGAGCGTGTATGGGCTGAAGAGGAGGACGTGGAGGAGGAGGAAATGGAGAGTCAGGCCAGTGAGGAGAGGGAATTCTTACGTGTTGGGACTCTGGCACACATGGCAGACTTCATGTTAGGCTGCCTATCCCGTGACCCTCGCGTTAGAAGAATTTTTTCAAACACCGATTACTGGGT
>ONZH01007021.1:0-11901 GCA_900303285.1 Rhinella marina | reverse complement strand
GGGGGCACTGTTTCATTTTTCGCCTCGGGCAGCAGAAAGACTAGGTGTTCCCCTGCCTAAGACGGGTACAGTCAGCATTGTGTAAACTGAGAAATACAAGACCAGATCTGTATCCAGAAGGAGCTGAGAGCCAGTAAGCCTGAAGGGATGTAGAGAGGATGAGCTTTTAGTGATAGGCAGGTTATAATTAAGGAAGGTTGTAATGTGTATAGGTTGAATTGAATGGGCTAAATAATTTGGTTATGGATAGGGTTAATAATTAGGAGTATTGATTAATAGTTAATTGATGCAATTGACACAAAGTAACTCTAGTCTGTTGTTTCAGTAAACAGAGGTGTGTCTTGTAAGCAGAAAAATATAGGGAATTTTATTACCACAAAGCTGAATTTTCCCTGAAATGGTGATAAAAAATAAAAAAATCTTACCTCATCCACTTGAGCGCGAAGAACCGGCCACCGCCATATTGATTTAAGATCCTACACAAAATCCCATGTGCGGTAATGTATGACGTCACTAAGCTAGATGAAGGGATGACGTCATCATGGGCGGAGCGAGACTTCGCCCTGGATCTTCAATAAAGATGGCGGTGGCCGGCTCTTCGTAATCAAATGGATGAGGTAAGTATGTTTTTTTTTATACACTTTAATATTAAAGTTAACAAAATGAAAATACGTAAATATTACTTTATTATAAATATATTCCCAAACACCTCACATTAGTTATAATGGCTCGTTTTGTCTAGGGAGCAATCATTAGGAGAAACAAAATGGCCGCCGTCCTATTAGTACACACAAAACCTGTCCTAATCACACATGAGGACAAGTTACTTCACAACACTGAGGTAAAGAGCTGCCTCATCCTCCTCTCTGCTCTGCTTGTCAGGGATTATGATCCTTAATACAGTTTAATATGATATTTAGCTGAATCTTTGTGGGAATGGAATTCATGAGGAGACATGAAGCACAGAGAGGACGGACAGGACAGACTGTAGTAATGGAGACTGCATACAAGAGCTGCTGCTCATTACCACATCTCCTCATGAACTCCATTCCTACAGAGATTCAGCTAAAGATCTTGTCTGTATTCAGAATCATAATCCCTGACAAATAGAGCAGAGGAGGAAGAGGCAGCTCTTTACCTCAGTGTTGTGAAGTAACTTGTCCTCCTGAGTGATTAGGACAGGTTTTGTGTGTACTAACAGGACGGCGGCCATTTTGTTTCTCCTGATTGTTCCCCAGACAAAATGAGCATTTATAACTAATGAAATGTATTTGGGAATATATTTATAATAAACTAATACTTCAGTATTTTCCTTTTTTTTAATTCCCGGAGAACCCCTTTAATGTCAGATGCCACAATCAGTGGTGAACGCAGCATCTGAGGGGTTCAGTGATGGAAAGCGATGCAATCGCTGCTCCCAGTCATTGTACCCGCTACTTTTTTGTAAAATTCGGAGAAGCAGCCAAATCGAATTTTACAATACTTCGCTCATTTCTAGTCACTATAATCAAGACAGACAATGAATTTAGGTTCAGCCAATCGTATATATCTTTTTTTTTTTTCCTGATAAGACACCCCCTAAACTCTCTTCTATTCCTACATTTCCATAACTTCAACCTTCAGAAAGGATGAGAATCTATTTATCTCCTGGGAGTAACAAAGGATTGAAAGCTTATAAAACTTCCCCAGCAACCAGAGAAGTTAAAAAAAAAAAAAAAAAAAACCTAAGAAACTGATCCATCCAAAATTAACCAGACATAGGCAATAACATAATGCAGATTCAGATGCAAGGCAATTGCCTCAGTCTTAATTAACAGGTGAAGATGAGGCCTTTGTTTGTAATGCAGTGCTTGTACTCTAGTGTAAGGGAGTATCTGCAAATTGCTCATTTTATTATGCATGCATATGCTATGTTATGTACTCAGCAGGAGCGTAGCTAAAAGCTCATGGGCCCTGGTGCAAGAGTTCAGCTTGGGTACACCCCCCCTCCCCCCCTAGTGCTTTGTGGCAAGGGGTAGGGGTGCACTTAGCCTTTCTGCTGCCTGAGGCAGACATTTAAAGACCCCCCCATGCCAAATTCTCAACCTAACCCATCCCTCTAGTCCTACACCTGGGTGCTCAATCAACACTACCAGTGACGTCTCCTCTGATGTAGATATTCTCTTTCCTCATCTTCTCCTGTCAGAGCAGACCGCCATGGTGACTTCTTTCAGCCGTGTCTCGTCTCTGCAGAGTTTAACAAACAGAAATCTAAGTTTCCTACTTTTCCTTCATCTTCATATCTTCTCAACACCCCATCCTGTCCCCCCCATTTGTGGCCCCTAATACTATCCTGCAGAAACAGTCCCCTTGAAAATACTGGTACCACACTGATAAAAAACAAAATACCCCTTTATATTGTGTGCCACATAAAAAATACCCCCTTACCGATCAGATCAGACCCTCATATAAAACCCCAGATGAGACCCCCCCATCTCGGACCAGACCCCCTTTAGACCTCTATGTCGGACCCCATATCAGACCCCAATAAGAGACCCCTATTAGACCTCCAGACCCCATATAAGACTTCCAGACCCCCATATCACACCTCAGACCAGACCCCCCATTTAGACCTCAGACCAGACCTCTAGACCCCATTAGACCTCCAGACCCCCACTAGACCTCCCAACCCCCATATCTGACCCCCATTAGACTTCCAGACCCATAATAGACCTCCAGACCCCAATCAGACTCCATTAGACTTACAGACCCCTATTAGACCTCCAGACCCCTATTAGACCTCCAGACTCCCAATCAGACCCACATTAGACCTACAGACCCCCAATCACACCTCCATTAGACTTCCAGACCCCCAAACACACCCCCATTTGACCTTCAGATCCCCATTTGACCATCAGACCCCCATTAGACCATCGGACCCCCATTAGACCTCCAGACCCCCATTAGACCATCCGACCCCATTAGACCTCCAGACCTCCAATCAGACCCCATTAGACTTCCAGACCCCTATTAGACCTCAAGACACCCAAACAGACCCCCATTAGACCTCCAGACCCCCAATCAGACTCCCATTAGACCTCCAGACCCCCAAACACACTTCCATTAGACCTCCAGACCCCCCATTTGACCATCAGACCCCCATTAGACCTCCAGACCTCCTTTAGACCTCCACTGGCCCATGTGGCTTAGGGGCCTGGTTGCAACTGCGACAGCTGGGACCTCTATAGTTACCGCAGTGGTACTCAGCATTGCCCTGTATGGATGGCTCAGCTGGTGCTAACTAAACCTCTGGCTCAGCCTTTTTCCGAGGTTATGTGTGGGCTGGTCCCACCCCTTACTAGGAGTCTAGTGTTTTCCGTGAAAGAGAGAGGAAGCAAAGTCCTTGTGCTCCTCCACTCCTTTGTGTTAGCCCAAAAGCTGCAGAGATTCACCAATCTCTGCATGATCTACAAAAGGAGAGAGAAAGAAAAAGAAGAACTACAGAACTTAGAATCTGCATGGCCGAGCATTGCAGAACCCCTTTAATTATACAGGGCCCCACTACAGTTAAGGAGTGGGACACTGCACTAGCTCCTGTGTATTTGCTCCAGCATTGGGTTCTACGTATCTATGCTCCAATGTCTAGTACCTGTGTTCCTGGTACCAGTTCACGTCTGTTCCCCTGTCCTACTCCACAGTCACAAACTCAATGCTGCTATATTGGCTCCGATGAGCTGAAGTTATTACTTTGTGAAGTCTCGCAAGACTTCGGGTAATAACTTCATAAATTAGTTTCTACTGTGAAAAAAAAAAAAACATTTCCTGAACCCGAGTTCAGGAGATATTTTTTTACAGTAGAAATGAATTTATGAAGTTAATAACTTCAGCTCATTGGAGCCAATACATTCTAATAGTGTACAGAGCTCGGATTTTTCATCTGAAGTCGATTCGCTCATCTGTAGACACAATGTTCCCCACAGAGCCCCCTAAACTGCAGTTAGATTGGCCATCACTGGACTCAGTTACAATACTCCACACAACAATACAATAGAGTAGGGATGAGCGAACCGAACCGTAACGAACCAGATTCGTTACGAACTTTCCCAAAAGTTCGGTTCGTCACCGAACCGAATTTTGACAAAGTTCGTAACGAATCTTGGTTAAAATAACGGCGACGCAAAATATACGCATATTTATGAGAATGTACGCTAATTCGTACATATTCAGTTAAGTAGCGGTACAATTGACAACGCTACACTGTATGTTCGTTACTTGAGTAGGAATGTTCGCAGACGCAGTGTATGAGTACGCTAATGCGTACATATTTAGTTAAGTAGCGTACCATTGACAACGCTAGACTGTATGTTCGTTACTTGTGTAGGAATGTTCGCAGACGCAGTGCATGCGTACGCTAATTCGTACATATTCAGTTAGTTAAGTAGCGTACCTTTGACAACGCTAGACTGTATGTTCGTTATTTGTGCGGGAATGTTCGCATTAGCGTACGCATTAGTGTAGATTCTCAAATATGCGTATATTTTGCGTCGCCGTTTGTTGAAGTCACTTGGATTTTTTCCACTTTTTTCATTGTAATAGAAACTGCAAGTAAACGAAACTGTAACCTATCTGACTCCCATTATTGTAGAAGCAATTATTCAGCCGTTATAGCAAGGTTCGTTTTAGGTTCGGTTCGTACGAATCCAAACTTCAAGAAAGTTCGCCGAAACGAAACGAACCGAACTTTTCAAAAGTTCGCTCATCCCTACAATAGAGTCATTCACTATACCATAGTAGAGGAGTCTGCCACCATTGCGCGCAAGTTCAATCAATTTTGTCTGTGATTGCGTTTAGTGTTTCAGTTTTTTCCACACGGGTTCAATCAGTTTTTGATGCGTTTTTCATGTGTGTGAAAAAAATGCAAGAATTACAAACTACATCTCCTAGCAGCCATCAGTGAAAAACAGTGAGGATGATGCGGTGAGCCATTGCCCTGTATAAAGGTGCCCAGCGATCAGCCAATAGACACGCAAATGCTTATTTTTTGGTAAATTTAATCTAATATGTGCACATTAAAATGGTCATTTGTCGCAGCTTGTCACCTCACATAATCCGAGAATGTGCTGCTGACAATCATGGAAACGAGCAGCCGCATGAACAATCGTAAGTAATGAATGGTCGTTTATACAACCGTTCATTTGGGCAGTTATCTGCTCATGTAAAACGCCGGATCTGCATGCTGGAGCTCAGTTTCTAGACTTATCTACACTAATTCAGAGAAACTGAAATGCCAATGAGACAGGGGACAATCAGATCTATCAATCATTTATTTACACATAAGTTTTTAACAACCGTGATTTGATCCATCAAAGATCCTGATCGCTTAAAGATTAATATAAAATATGAAAATCAGACACCATATAGTTCATGGCAATATCTTTCTAACAAAGCTAGAACCAGCCCTGTACCTCACATGGATCCAGAGATCTCCACATTCATTGATCTGCTAGATTTATATCAAGCTGAAAGCTCAAGGGGAGTGTCCTTTCTGCTGCAGCTCAGGGGGCGGGTCTCAGCTCTCCCTATCACAGCTCGGGGGCGTGTCTCAGCTCTCCCTATCACAGCTCGGGGCGTGTCTCAGCTCTCCTATCACAGCTCGGGGGCGTGTCTCAGCTCTCCCTATCACAGCTCGGGGGCGTGTCTCAGCTCTCCCTATCACAGCTCGGGGGCGTGTCTCAGCTCTCCCTATCACAGCTCAGGAGGCGTGTCTCAGCTCTCCCTATCACAGCTCAGGGGGCGTGTCTCAGCTCTCCCTATCACAGCTCAGGAGGCAGTTGAAGGATGAAACTGAGCATGTGCGGCCATCTCAGTGAGCAGGTCAAAGAAATAAGAAAAAGAACAAACAGCAGGTGGCGCTATACAGATACATTTTATTGAATATTTCAGTAGCTATACAAAATTTTTAATTACATGCAATTACAAAAGTATTCAGATCCAGGTGCTGGTTTTTCTTGAGCCAACCCCTTTAATGAATCAACAAAAATAAATGAAAAAAAATTAAGTTTATTTCCATGACTCCATATAGGTCTCTTTACAGTGATATCATAGCGAATAAGGCATGCATGGGCCGGTTTAATTGTTGAGATCACTGTCTGGGGCAGTCCTGAGGAAGGACACATCTGTCGCTGTTGGGTAGGTGGTAGTAGCCTTTTTTACATGAACATCCAACTTTACAAAAAAATGGGCAGAATATCTTAGGGTTAAAGTATTTTGCGCAGCCATCGAGGCAGTGGTTGCCGCAGCCAGTTGTCATGTTCCCCCTGCAGCACTCTTCTCTCTTCACACATTTCCCGTGGCCATTGTCTACAGTAACTGTCGGGCAGGAACACCTTGCCTTGCACCCCACAGAATCGCATATAGGATTCGGATTATCGCAGGTCGGACAAAGCTTATCAATGGCTGCAAAAAAAAGAATAAAGGAGAATAAAGAATCAGCTTAAAGGGGGAACATGATTACCATAACCAGTACCACTTCTGGTCCTGGGTTGCATGGGCCACTCCACTGCCGCTCTGCTGCATTCACTTCAGTACAGTTTTTGCTTTTTTTCTTTTTTTTTTTTTTTTTTAAAGAAAGCAGCCATGTTTTTCTTCTAACAATCACTTTGATTTAGATAAGGATTTCTGGGAAAACCATTGTTGCCACCAGTCACAAATTTTCAGGGATTGACCTTAATTTTCAAATTTGTACTGTTCTGGGACAAAACTGGGGGAGGGGGGCGTTGTTTCAGTTTTCGCCTCAAGCAGCAGAAAGTCTGGGTGCACCCTTGGGTAGACACAAGGCCTCGGCTCATGGTGCAGGTCACACGATGATAATGATATCATTGCACCACTTACATCGATCTCCGGGAGCCAAGCCTAGATTGGCAGGGCTGATCTAAACTATGCCCCGCTTTCTCTATGTATGTGCAGATATATACTGTTGTATGTATACATGCTGTATACTGTATGTGTGTACTGTTGAATGTGTGTACCATTGTATGTGCATACAGTTGTGTGTATACTGCTAAATCTATACTGTTGTGTATATGTGTACTGTGTGTGTGTATTTTATGTGTTTACTGTTGTATTTACTGTTCTATGTGTGTCATATTGTATGTGGACACTGTTGTCTGTGTGTACCCTTGTATGTGTATACTTTTGTATGTGTATACTGTGGTATGTGCAGACTGTTGTATGTGTGTACACAAAAATCTAATGTATATGAGAGTCCTATAGTGCTCTCCAGCCCCCTCTGCCATAGAGGATCCCTGTGATGTCATCAGTGATGTCATAGGGTTCCCTAATGTCCTGTTCCTGTGTGTGGCAGTGTGTGCAGGAACTCACACATAAATGACTGTTAGGACTACGCAATTCGATAACCAGTAAAATGGGGTTTTCGCTTGAATGGGAGGAGATAGGTTATCAATAGATAAACATCAGAGACACCATTTAATGGGGGTCTAATACTTACCATAAGATCCCTGGGCAGTTATTAATACGAGAAGACCTGCAAAAGAAGAACACAAACGTCCCTGAATTGTAAATTCAGAATAAATCTCACTGTGGGAGGCCCTTACCATGTTTTGCTATGGGTCCCTGTGAGATCTGTGTATGCCCCTGGATGAAAGGGATGAGATTGACTACTCCGGTAGCCATGAGTGTCTGATAGATGCTGGTCCCACTTCTGGGACTCGCACATATCTTTAGAACAAGGGTCTCCTGATCCAACCTTACCCCACCCCTTCCCAGTAGCCACCGCATCCAGGCTGCGAGAGTTGGCTTGGTTTACAGAAGCAGCCGAGCTGTCTGTGCTATGCTGCTTATATAACTCCCATAGAAGTGAATGGGAGGTACGGGAACGGATTAACATAACAGACTGTTATCAAAGCGGGTGTGGACCCACTGTGCCAATATACCCTGGAGGGGTGTGACTAAGTCACTACCTGGTCTTCACTAGAGCCTCTGATGGTGAGGATAGACTTGGGCCGTTAGGGTAGTCACTAGGTACTACTCCAGTGCTTCTTTAAATCAAGAAGCAGAACTTAAAAACACCTTCGCACCAGGAACTAGACAAGCTAGTGACCAAGATTGCTCAGGTACCTTCCTGGAGCAGGAAGCACCCTTAAATACTTCCTGCAATCCAGCCATAGGCTGGGGAGATAGTGCTGCCTCACAAGGGAGGAGAGACACGCCCATCCATGCCCTAGCAAACAATGCAGGACTCTAAGCAGGAAGTAAGATCTGGCATGCAGCGCAGATGCAACAGTTAAAGGGCTTGTCTCACTTCAGTAAGTGTTATTTACAGGGTCGGACTGGGGTGTCTAGGGCCCACCAGTAAAATTCCCTCGGGGGGGCCCACTGTAAAGCTCACTCTGGGGGCCCACATGCATATGCTACCTGCCCACACTATCCAGTCTTTTATATGGACATAGGCAATGTACTGCATAGCATCTTAGGAAGACTAATTATAGGTCAGTCTACTGTGCCATGTGTCACTTGTGCAGGAGGTGGGGGATTAGAGGCCTACCTAGCTCAGGGGCCCACCGGGGGATTCACCTGTTCCCCTGTGGGCCAGTCCAAGCCTGGTTATTTATCATGTAGAGAAAGTTAATACAAGGCACTTACTAATGTACTGTGATTGTCCATATTGCTTCCTTTTCTGGCCTGATTCATGTTTCCATCACATATACACTGCTCGTTCCCATGGTTACGGACTGCCCTGCAATCCATCAGTGGTAGCCGTGCACAATATAGGAAAAAGCACTAGCCTATGTGTGCTTCCATGGTCCCAGCCACCAGAGAGGCTGATGCCTTTTCCTATATTGTGCAAGCATGACTTTCACTGATGGATTGCAGGATGGTCTGTAACCCTGGAAACAAGCAATGTATAATATGATGGAAAAATGAATCCAGCCAGCAAAGGAGACACGAGGCAATATGGACAATCATAATGCATTAGTAAGTGGCTTGTATTAACTTTCTCTACATGGTAAATGCAACTTACTGAAATGAGACAACCTCTTTAAGCTAACTGCTGCCCGCGCTTGTCAGCACGAGGGAAAGATGGAGCCCGGAGGCCATGCCTGGGGTAGCCGGAACTGAGTCTATGGACCCCATAGATCAGTGGTGGTGAACCTATGACATGGATGCCAGAGGCGGCACTCAGAGCCCTCTCTGTGGGCACCCGCACCCTGGAAAACGTCTTTTCCTGCCATTCATCAGAGCAGGGAGCACAATGAACAGCACAGGCAGTGGACTGAATGTAGACAGGCTATTATGGCTAAGTGATAAAGTACACGGAAGATGTACTATACTGGACTGTAGTATTCAGGGTAAATTTATGTGTTAGCACTTTGCGATAAATAAGTAGGTTTTGGGTTGCAGTTTGGGCACTTGGCCTCTAAAAGCATCACCACCACTGCCATAGACTATAATGGGATCCCTTAGGTTTCCTGCTTGCACAACTTTTGTCTCCGCTACAAAAACCTTCCTCTTAACAGAAACCTAACGGACCCGATTGTAGTCTATGGGGTCCGTAGGCTCCGTTCCGCTCAGTTAGGTGCCAAATCCATCTTTTCCATTCTTCTGCTCCTATAATGGGCCAGAAGAACAGAAAAGCAAGAGCAGATGTGAAAGCAGCCTAAGATGTTTCTGTAAAGCTGACCATCTTTTGCACCTAGAGACATCTGACAAGACAGGGTCAGGGGACCCCCATTCTAAAGACAAGTGCATGTTCCCGAGGTGGGACCCACATCTATCAGACTTTTATGGCATATCCAGGAGAGGTAAGGTTTAGAGTGGGCTCAGCATGCATGGTGGATCTGCATTCCCTGGATTTTGTTGTGGCCAACAGGTATTATTTAGTGTTAGGTTCCTGTCCTAGAGAAATCGCCTTGACACTGGCAGACAGGCAAAAATAGTTTTGTACAAAATGTGTTTGCCAAGAATCTCATACTGTATTTATAAAATGAGTGTAGCATTAGCACCAGAATATTTCTTATAGCTACGATATTATTGTACTTTATTTGTGTTTATAGAGTGCTGTTGCATTGGGGGGTTTTTTGTTTTGTTTTGTTTTTTGTCTTTTTTTTTTGTTTTGGCATATCATGTGGTTATGTCATTAATGCTTCAGATGTGACCACCCCTTTAAGAGACTGCTGTGTGGAAAACTAGGAAGATATGACCTTGTCACACACATTCACTCATTTATAAAATGCTAGTAAATAAAATCTTAAAAACTGATGATTTCTAACAGGTAATTATTATCATTAGGGATGAGCGAATTTCTTGAAAATTCGATTTGGCTGATTCGCCGAATTTTACAAAAAAATTCGCTTTGTGACGAATTACTTTGCCATGAAGCATATTTTTTTGTAAGTAGTGGGTGCAATGACAGGGAGCTGCGATAGCGCTGCCCCTCATCATTGAACCCTTCAAAAGCCATGTTCATACATGATCGCGGCGTCTGAGTGTCAAAACAGTGTAAAATAAACATTAAAAAATACATTAAATCAAACTTACCTCCTCCATTTGCTCACGACGGGCCGGCCGCCGTCATCTTGCTTGAAGATCTGGAGCGAAATCTTGCGCGGAGCGCGATTACGTCATCACGCCGGCCGGCGTGGTGACATCATACGTCACTACGCCCAGGATTTCGCCCGGGATCTTCAATCAAGATGGCGGCTGGCGGCCCGTCACGAGCAAATGGAGGAGGTAAGTATGGATTTTTTTGTTTTTTACACTATTTCAAGATAAATCGATTCGCCTACACGAAGCACAAGGAAATTCGGCTTCTAGGCGAATCGAATTTATCCTGAAATTCGGATCGAATTATTATCATGTGACAATTACTTTTTGTATATGGTATGAAATACTAAATAGTATACTGATCAGATATGCAACTTACTGAGAGATGAAATCAGCACCGCGGATGTTCGCGCCATCTTTAGGTCAAACTTTTTCCTGTAAATAATTGATTAATGAGACATCAGCAAATGTAATCATATGATTCCAATATTGTCCGATGAATAATGTAAAAAAAATGAACATCAGACATCATATAGTACATGACAATCTCTTCCTAACAAAGTTAGAAAAAGTCGTGTACCTCACATGGATCCAGAGATCTCCACATTCATTGCTCTGCTAGATTTATATCAAGCTGACAGCTCAGGGGAAGTGTACTTTCTCAGGGGGAGTGTCCTTTCTACTTCAGTTGGAGGCATTTGAAGGATGGAACTGAGCATGTGCTTCCATCTCAGTGAGGAGGACAAAGAGTTTTGAACAGGAGCAAACAGCAGGTGGCGCTATACAGATAGATTTGAGGGTTGGAAAAATGTAGAATATTTTTCCTTAAAGGTGCGAGACAAGGTTTATTTAAGTGGTTCTCTACCTTTAATTCCTTGTGATGAGTTGGCTAGTGGTACCAGGTACCAGGCCATGTTCCTAAAGGTCTGAAGCAACAGTACTTGCAGGCTGAAGACCAGAGGCTATAAAACTTTTAGACAAGTAAGAAAAGAGATCCAGTAAGAAGTTTTGTGATTACCACCTCTCTTTGTATCATATGGACATTGCCCAGATGTCATGTTGGGAACTGGTCAATGGGGAGCTTGCTCATTTGATTGTGGCCTAGGTGCCTGTTACTGTATAGATATAGATAGATAGATAGATAGATAGATAGATAGATAGATAGATAGATATAATAGACACTGTATTTTATCATACTTTACTAAACTTTTATTCACCTAAGCCCTGTCAAGCCTATTTTATTCCGGGATCTCAGAATTCATAGTTAAACAAAAAAGGTTCTCCACTCCTTTAATATTGATGTCCTATCCTCAGGATAGGTCACCAATGTCTGATCGTTTATGGGTCTGACACCCTGCA
>ONZH01007020.1:0-32610 GCA_900303285.1 Rhinella marina | reverse complement strand
ACTCCTCTTGCTGATGCCGGTGGGGATTAGATCAGGCCTTGTAGGGCAGAATAGTCTGAGTGTCTTCCCACTGTTGCTGTCAGCCGGGCCATAATTTTACAGCCAAATGTCTTGTGTCATATAATGGGCTGTGCGAACCCGAAGTCTCCAAAACCCTATTTCAAAACCAAACACTGTTGTCTACCTTCGCCTCCGTTTTCTACGGTAAGTAGGAGAGTAGCTGTCGTTAGTTAACGTTACTAATAGTTCTATTTAGTATTGTTAAGTTTGTTTTTGAGCCTCAGTCTTTAGTCCCCCCCGCCAAAAAAAATATATATATGTGTTATATATATTTTAAAAAAAATGCCTCTGCCTCCCGTTCAAGTTATATTAGCGGACATTGTTATAAAAACACTGCAGTCTGTTGTATTTATTTTACCAATCACTCTATGCTGATATACCCCGTCCCCTACTACTACTGGCCGGGGCAGCCATAAAAAGCTCATATATAATTTTCACTGCCTATGTTAAGGTAGAATGTACAGGCTTGTTGCCCAAACAAGCCAAGCCTTTTTTATTTTTCTGTCTGTCGATTGTAATCAGTGAACAGGAGTGTGTGTAATGTAGTAATACTTCGGCCGGCAGACACCGCTGTGTTCATTAATATGGGAAAATGGCCGTGGGAAAAAAACTCTGTCTTCTTCACACTATGTCAGGTTCAGGAAGGTGTTAACGGTTTAACAAAACACTCAAAATACAGGTTTTTCAAGAATATTTTAGTAATAAATAAAAACTTCTTTTTAACAAATAATCTAATAAACAAAAGAAAGGAACCAAAAAAGATTACGCCGGCCTTTGCTGACGTCGGGCCATCATGTCCTGCAGCTCTTGCAGCTCCAGCTGCAGGCCTCGAATGAGCAGGGAGGCAGCGTGGAGCCTGCAGCCAAGGCGCCGTAATCCAGCCTCCACTTCGAAGTCAGTGGGGAGGTCTGTAGGGTTGGAAACAGTTATGTACTTAGTTTGTATGATCGAGTTACAGTGGTTGTCCCACAAAAAAAATCTAAACTTTAATGTACTGGAGCGACTTATTCTGTGACATGTATTCTGTACTGACTGAGCCTTTTGTAGTACTTACTGGACACCCATACGGCGTGGTCTTCCCATGGTCCAGAGGAAAACTGCTTCCTGTCGGTTGGAGCAACCAAAGCTAAAACATACATTTAGCTCATATTTTGAAGACAGAAGGTCCAACCATTACACTTTTTTTTTTACCTACCTTCTACCTCTGGTAGCTGGGCTGGTGGTGTTGGAGGGGCAGGTGGGGTCCTCTCTCACTGGGGTGGAGGACGGTGAGAGCAGCTCCTCTCTGGTGTAGCAGCTGTCAAAAATCATGAAATAATGGCCTAAGGCTACTTCTATACTAGCGGCAGCCCGGATCCGGCGGGTGAAGGGTCCCTCCAGATCCGCGCTGCCGCAGGTACACGTGTGGGGTCGGAACCGCGCTCCGGCTCAAATTCACTGTAATGGGGGCGGGCCGGCCAATCTGGCCACAGCATGTTAACCCCTGCTGAGAGGCAGCCGGAGCGAAAACACAACAGTTACATGTTGTATTTTCGCTCCGGCTGCCTCTCAGCAGGGGTTAACGTGCTGTGGCCGGATTCGGGGCCCGCCTCCATTACAGTGAATTTGGGCCGGAGCGAGTTTCCGGCCCCACACGTGTACCGGATCCAGAGGGACCCTTTACCCGCTGGATCCGGGCTGCCGCTAGTGTAGAAGTAGCCTTACATTCAACTCTGATGAACAGTTGTAGCTACATGGGAATAGTTCGGGATGGAGGATCCCATTCCTAACCACTAGTGCTCTTACTGCAGCTGCACTCCCACGTAGCGTGGATGAAAAATAAATTAAATATGTTTTACACTTACTAGATGCTGCAGGCACTTCAGGGGCCGTCCTGCCTCGACGGTGGTGGCGCCGTTGTTGACAGTGCTCTGCAACATAAAAATGTACACAATTGTTAGATGATGACTCTTTTTAACACTAAAGCATACTACTATTAATATATTATGGGTGTGAGAGGGGGCCATATCGTATTTTTTCTTTTAAAAAGGTATTTATGGCAATAGATAACGTTATCGTCGCAATAACTTTCTTTATATCGTTAACACGGTGCGGTAGTAGGAATACTTTGGATATCGCCCACTGACAGTAGCTGCAGCATGGGCACGTCTTTGAGTCTGTGTGTAGGAGGAGCATATAAGGGTACTTTCTTTCGAACTAGTGCATTTGCATGACACAAATGGGAGAACGGCCAGCACCATTAACAATAATGACTAGAATACCTTCACTTAAGTTGTTCGGGTCGAGAGTTAGAGGCGTTGCCTAGCATGAAACAAAATTACTGCAGCGCACTACGCACGACCACGTTGTCCTTCTATACTTTTTTTCATTATTCGCAGTGACTGCTGGTATATATACAATACAGTACACTATTTTTTTTACATGTTTTTACTTATCAAATATTTTGTTACTCACCCTGCCATATCTCTGCGCGGATCTCATTAATCCACTCTGGGCATTTGAATTTCAGATCGGACCATTTCCGCTGGATCTGGCCCGGTGTCCGCACGGTGTGGAAACGATGGCGCAGGCCTTGGATCACCACATGCTCCAGCATACCTTCCTTTTAGCGTTAGACTGAAAAAGGTCATTCTGACCGAAACGTCTCATCAAACACGCATAATTCATGCATTGTACTGATTATGTCTACAAGTGCCTGAGAGCCGTTATTCAATTGTTTCACAGTCCTATGGGACCATATCTTGATTAAACCTAATTGCAAGTATTCTACAGAGAGTGCGTGATTTTCTACTTACATACTGGATAGGATGTAAATCCCGTATATCACTCCACCTCAACATATCACAGGAGTGCACTTTCCGCTTTCTATACTTTCTGCAGTATAAACAGAGCCCATTGTCCTGATGATAACGCCGCTCCTCAGGAGTCAGTTTGAGGGTATTCACCTCCATGGGCCCTCAGGCCAAAGCACTTGTTTCATGAGACTGGAAACGTGGGATAGGATGGCATGTGGATCTTGCACATATTCTCACACGCATGCTCAGCAAAACAAATATATAAGCATGTTGCCAATGCAATTAATCCTTCCAAGGAAGTAGCCAGATCTTGGCCAGCCAATTTGTCCTTAATTCTGCTAGACATTCCTTCATAGAAGGTTAAAGTCAGAACCTCTTCATTCCAGGCTAGCTCTGCTGCCAGTGTGTGGAACTTGGCGAATGTGCAGCAAGGAAGATGGAGCTGACAAAGCCTTCTGTGGCTCCTCAAAGACCCTGTGACAAGTACAATCAGGTGTTAACGAGAGGGGGGGGCTGCATTTGCCTTAAGGGGCATCTTTGTACCTATGAAACTGGCTGACCTTTTGCATGTGCGCTTGGCGCCTGAAAGCATCTGTATTTGTCCCATGTTCATATGTGTCCTCATTGCTGAGGAAAAAAAATGTTTTAAATATTCAAATGAGCTTCTAGAGGCAATAGGAAACTGCTCTCTCTCTCTCTGCAACTACCACGCCCTCTCCACTTTGAGTGACAGGACCAGACGTGATTAGGTTTTCACTGCATGACCCTGGCAGAGCCTCTAGGTGTAATTGCAATGCTTTTGTTGCTCCTAGAGGCTCATTTGCATATATTAAAACATCATTTTCTCAGTAATGTAGGCACATATGAACATAGGACCAACACAGATGCCTTCGGTTGTCATGTGCAACAGATCAGCCAGTTTCATAGGTACAAACTGCTGACAGATGCCCTTGAATCCAGAAATAATCAAAGGTGAACCAGCTACAGGATGAAATAGTCAATGTAAACAAATAACCCCTTAAGCCACCATGATGAGAAGATTCATCATGGCAGCAACCTGTCACCATGTCTGCAGAGCTGAGATCCTAGCTATTACACACAGCCGGGGATCTCAGCTAACCAGCCCAGGACCAATGATGGCAATCCCAGGCCAGAGATCGCTCTTATTGGCTATTCTGTACAGACTAGCCAATCAGAGGATCGAATCGTGGCAAAAGGTTCAGATCCCCACAGTTCCTGACTGTGGGGATTAGAACCTTGTAAAATGTATGGAAAATAGTTTATACCATCTGGAGTAACCCCCTCCTCCTCGGAGTCTGAAAAATGTGGGGCGTCACCTCTCCCCATTCAGGATGGCCAGAAGTGGTCCCTCCCCTGCAGCAACAAACAGGATGGCTGAGTGGTAGAACAATGTCAGCTGTAACGTTGTGCTTAAAATGGCCAACATCAGAGCTGGCCGTTTAACCCCTTGCATGCCACATTTGGTAGGGACTGCTGTATGGAAGGGGTTAACGGAGGGAGCTCCCTCCCTCTCCCATTGGGCCGCTGCACAGCTGTGTCAGCATCCCAGTGCCGCACCAAATTTACAGTAGGTACCCACTCAGAGAGTCAACCTTGACGTGGTGAGTGGGCTTATGTCTTTTGATCAAAATGTACACTAATGCCTCAGGTATAGAATGCAGTATAGGAGGCAGTACACATAATTAGGGATGAGCGAACCCAAGGAAGTTCGGGTTCGCCGGCTTCGGTCAGGACCTGCGATCAATGTCATCGCGCTTACCACGTGGTAAGAATATTGTGGAAAATATTATACTGTACTGCATGGAGTTGACATCTGACATTTGACATCAAAAACATTTACTGTACTGTAAAAAAAAAATAAAAAAAATGTATGTCATAGTTACAAATCCAAGGTTTTGACTGATGGCATCCAAGTGCTGAGACTCCCACTGATCACTAGAACAAGCAAAAAGAAACCCTCATACATAGGACTGTCTCCTCATTTGAGGGTAGAATGTGGGGGTAGCAGTGTGTTCAAAATATAAAAATGTGCTCCAACGGATGGACTCTACATGCCTGGTTCCATGCTTCACGGTGGGAACCAGGCATGTAGAGTCCATCCGTTCACCTTTTCTGCATCGCACAAAGACACGGTAGTTGGAACCAAATATCTCAAATGTGGACTCAACAGACCAAAGCACATATTTCCACTGGTCTAATATCCATTCCTTAGCAGTGGTTTCCTAGCAGCTATTTTACCATGAAGGCCTGCTGCACACAGTCTCCTCTTAACAGTTGTTGTAGAGATGTGTCTGCTCCTAGAACTCTGTGTGGCATTGACCTGGTCTCTTATCTGAGCTGCTGTTAACCTGCGATTTCTGAGGCTGGTGACTCGGATGAACTTATCGTCCGCAGCAGAGGTGACTCTTGGTCTTCCTTTTCTGGGGCGGTCCTCATGTGAGCCAGTTCTTTGTAGCACTTGATGGTTTTTGCGACTGCACTTGGGGACACTTTCAAAGTTTTCCCAATTTTTCGGACTGACTGACCTTTATTTCTTAAAGTAATAATGGCCACTCGTTTTTCTTTACTTAGCTGCTTTTTTCTTGCCATAATACAAATTCTAACAGTCTATTCAGTAGGACTATCAGCTGTGTATCCACCTGACTTCTGCCCAACACAACTCATGGTCCCAACCCCATTTATAAGGCAAGAAATCCCACTTATTAAACCTGACAGGGCACACCTGTGAAGTGAAAACCATTTCAGGTGACTACCTCTTGAAGCTCATCAAGAGAATGCCAAGAGTGTGCAAAGCAGTAATCAAAGCAAAAGGTGGCTACTTTGAAGAACCTAGACTATAAGACATATTTACAGTTGTTTCACACTTTTTTGTTAAGTATATAATTCCACATGTGTTCATTCATAGTTTTGATGCCTTCAGTGTGAATCTACAATTTTCATAGTCATGACAATACAGAAAACTCTTTGAATGAGAAGGTGTGTCCAAACTTTTGGTCTGTGAGGCAGTGACAGGCCTCACGCTTCATAGAGGTCTGGAGGGGGTGGATATTCCAGTCCACATCCCTATTCCACCACAGGTGAGGCCACCTGGGTGTAATTACTGCTGTGATAAACCAGCCCTCAGTGTCAGTCTGGAGAGAGAGGGCCCCAGGGAACAGACCTGGAGAGGGCCCGTGTGGTCCCAGCCAGCAGGGCTGGGGGCCATAAGGCTGAGAAAGGCTGAGGAGGCCTGAGAGGTTAGAGCCTGTGGAGGCTCTGTGTGTGTGTTGTCTCAGCCAGGAGGGCTGAGGGGCCACAAGGCTCTGAGTAGCCTGGAAGTTTGGGGGGGGGCCCAGTGACCCTAGGAGAAGAGGGTCACACGGTCGGTCATAGTCGGGAGTACTATTGGACCATCTCCCCCCAAAGGATACGGTTGGAGTCACAGCCAGGAGGCTGCTGGACTGAACGGCTGAGGAAGCCGCACTTAAAAGCTGTGTGTGAACACCGTGTGTATTTAGGTGAGTTAGCTGAACTATGTTTAGTCAGAGCCCAGCCGGGCAGGTGTTGTTTTTATGATTTGTTTTGGTGTGCTGGTGCCAATAAAACTGAGTTGGACCTGAAAATCCCTGTGTTTTGAAGATATTGTGTGATGTCGACCCCCTGACAGGATACGATCCCTTACTATATATATATATATATATATATATATATATATATATATATCTGACACTGACGTCACCAATCCTGTTACAACACTTACCAGGTCCTCAGTGGTCTATGCATAAAATGCCTACTGGCTGCCCCAGCTACTGATTGATCAGGTATTTCTTGTGTGCCAAGAAGAACCAGAAATCAGGGACCCAGTAAGTGTCAGTATGGGAGTATCAGAGGATAGGTGAGGTGAGTATATATATATATATATATATATATATATATATATATATATATATATATAAATATATATATGACTATCAATCCCTTTCACAGTTTCAAGGTTAATTTATAACTTTGGGCACATGCCCTGAGAATTAAATATAATATACCTTTATAGTAACAATAAAGTTAGATGAAACTGCTGACTATAGCGGCTATGTATTGTATATTTGATCTTTTCCCAGCATTTCCCTGTGTTGTATCTGGTTGTAATTTGTTGCACCAGTACATTGGCTCAGACATTTAATCAAGCCTGTTGCTGATGCTGTTCACGATATCTCTTCAGCTTTCCTGTTGCATAGAAAAAGAAAGCTGTTTTACCTGTTGAGAAACAAGTACATCTTCTGGTTTTTCCACTGAATGTCACTCTGCATTTGTTTGATATATACACTTGTGAGGACCGTCTTCAGACACTGAGAATGAATAAAATTGAATCTGGAGAGAGAGAGAGCCCAATGATCCATAAAAATGCAAAATTAAAGTATTCACTATTATTTATTTATTGCCCCAGAATAGAATCATCAATCAAATTACAACTGTTCAAGTCTGCTATACAGCATGCATTTCTATAGTATGAGTTCCAATTTGCCATAGATTTTTCATATGCTTTGTCCAGGTTATATGATATGAGAGATCATTTTTAAGTGCTTGATGCTTGGAGCCTAAGAACATGGCACGGCAAAGATTATTTCTTCTTACAATGTGTACGTCTACATATATACTTACCACATTCTTGGAATACTGACACAATTTACTGCATTCTTTGGTGTAAATACAAGCATTGAAATTAATTAACAAAATTATTTTAGCAAGGCTGGACTAAGAACAGGCCTTGTACGATCTCCATTTGCCCAAGATTCTCATGGGGACAAACTGAAGTCACCAAATTGAAGTCTGTATGACCATTCAGTCTTTGTCTTCATGAGAGGCCTTTTAAATTCAATAAATTCTAATATCTTCTTCCTTTATTTTTGAATTTCGTTATAATAATAAAATTTCACAATAAAAGTACAAAAAAAAACATTTATTCCTTGTCTTTAAACCGGATTCTCATCCCATCTCCACCCCAGAGCAAGAGAGAAAAAAATCAAAACATCAGGCTATTTTTCAAACAATAAATTAATTCATCCCTTCCACCTCTTTTGAAAGCTCTTACTATCTTTATAATGTTCTCTAAATCTGACTTTTTCATGTCTTATAATAGTGTTATCTAAATTAAACCATTCTTCTATAACTGGCACTTTAGTTGACATTGACATCCATTGTTGCACTATGATCAAGCAAACTAAAAATAAAACTCTGATTACTCTGATTACCATTTGTATAATGTGCTGGGTCCCAGTTAATGACGAATCATCTCCCAAGATCCCATTCCATAGAGAACACAGAGAGCAATCTGAGTTTTCCTTTTCAATTCTTCAAAAATGTTAGCCCAGAATCAAATTATTTTTTAGCACAACCATAATAGATGTAAAATCTGCATTTGTGTCAGATGGTGAGATCTCCTGAAAGAGAAGCAATGCAAAGTCACGTCCCCTGGAGGGCGTGTTATGTGATTTTGTACCGTTATACCCATCTGGTTCTGACATTGCTTGGCCCTTTTGACTACCCTCCATCCTCTGATTTTGTACTGTATTTTCCTCCCAGTTTTGACCTATTCCTAGACAAATCTATTTATAGTTGTATCTCTGTGTCTGTCTTGCACTTAGCAGAACAGGGAGCGTCAACTAGTTGCAGACTGGACACTTAGGACTTGCGCTACAAGTAGGCAGGGAAAGTGGATTCCAGTTAGGGCTTACTGTGTGCGTGTTTACTGCCTACTGACTGCCTGCTGACAGTATAACTGGCCATACATTTTTTCCCAGGTGACTTAGTGCAATGAATCCCATGTCAGCATTAGCCACCAACATGGAGGGTATTGTCCAGCTAGTCCAGGACTTGGCAGCGAGGGTTCAACAGCAGTCCCGTCTCCCTCTCGGTTAAGCTCCATCACCAGAAGAGCCTAAGATACAGCTTCCTGATAAGTTCTCTGGAGAGCATAAATGCTTTACTACCTTTAGGGAAAGTTGTAGGTTATACTTTGGTCCTAGGCCTCACTCATCACATTCAGAAGCTCAGTGGGTAGGCATCATTATGGGAGGTTATTTTGTTAATTATGATTTTTTTTCTGCTTTGGGTCTTGTGGTCTGCAAATTACCTAAACCCATTCTGCAAGCTGGGGTGAATACCACTCCATTAGCCAGAGGATTTAATGAATTGCAAATGATTGATTTGGTTATGCTGGTGGGGGCGATCCAATCTGAAAAATGTTCACTTTTTGTTATATATATAATTTGTCTGCTGACATAATTTGGGGGTTACCCTGGTTGAGAAACCATTCCCCAAATTTTGATTGGAGTACTGGGGAACTTATCAAGTGAGGTCCTCACTGAGGACTCCTCAGTGCTCTAATCACTGCCTGCCTGAATGAAGCCTTGCCACCCCATCGAGAATATGACTTTGCCATTGAGTTGGTCCCTGGAGCTAAACTACCTAAGGGATGGATTTTTAACCTCTCTGGACCTGAGTGGCTGGCTATGAGTACATCCAACATAGTCTAAAAAAAGATACCTCTGTCCGTCAGTTTCTCCCGTAGGGGTTGGCTTCTTTTTTATTAGAAAGAAGGATGGGAAATTACATCTTTGTATAGACTATAGGGAACTTAACAAGATTACCATTCGTAATCAATAACCCTTTACTCTTATTCCTAATCAGATAGCCAGAACTCAATGGTTCTCCAAAATTGACCTAAGGGGAGCCTACAATCTGATTAGACTAGAAGGGAGACGAGTAGAAGATGGTATTCAACACCCCTGAAAGGCACTTTGTATACCTGGTGATGCCCTTCAGGCTGTGTAATGCCCCCGCTGTTTTTCAAAATCAGGTCAATGACATGTTTCGGGATTTTCTGGGGCATTTTGTTGTGGGGTATTTGGACGACATACTGGCATTTTCCCCTGATTGGTTGTCCCATGTCTTACATGTGAGAATGGTCCTTCAGAACTGAGGGACTATAATCTATTTGTGAAATTGAGTAAGTGTGAATTTGGAGTAAGAGAGGTCTTCCTCCTGGGCTACATTATCTCACTTCAAAAATTTTGTATGACTCCTGCTAAGGTGCATGCCATTGTTGAGTGGGCCAGGCCTACCTCTCTATAGGCACTTCAATGGTTAGATTGATTTGTCCAGGAAAGGGGCTGATCTTCTCCATTGGTCTCCTGAGGCTGTGTCCACCTTTGAAACTTTAAAGGGAAGTTTTATTCAGGCAACGGTGCTCATCCAGCGTGATATGACAAAACCTTTTGTCATTGAGGTGGATGCCTCTGAGATAAGTGTTGGCGCCGTGCAATCTCAGGGTCTGTCCTCCATCACTAATCTCAAGCCCTGTACATTTTTCTTACAGAGAAAAGCTATGATATTGGCAACCAGCAATTGTTGGCTTTGAGGAGTGGCGGCACTCCTTAGAGGGGGCTCAGCACCAGGTCATTGTGCTGACTGATCATAAAAATCTTACCTACTTGGATACAGCCAAGAGCTTGAATTCCTGGCAAGCACTTTGGGCTCTGTTCTTTATACGATTTAACTTTTTAGTGACTTTTCGCCCTGGGAATACGAGTTTTTGATGATGAACAGTGTATTAAAGGGGTTCTCCGAGATATATATATTGATGATCTATCCTCAGGATAGGTCATCAATATCAGATCGGCAGGGGTCCGACACCCGGCACCCCCGCCGATCAGCTGTTTGAAGAGGAGGCGCGCGCCGTATCAGCGCTGCCTCCTCTTCAGTGTTTACATGCTGGCCGACTCGGGGGTAGTGGTGAGTAGGTGTAATTACACCTCACTGCCCCATTCATTTCTACGGGAAGAATCGCTCCCATACAAGTCTATGGAAGCAATTCTATTCATAGAAATGAATGGGGCGGTGAGGTGTAATTACACCTACTCACCACTACCCCCGAGTCGGCCAGCATATAAACACTGAAGAGGAGGCAGCGCCGATACGGCGCGCGCCTCCTCTTCAAACAGCTGATCGGCGGGGGTGCCGGGTGTCGGACCCCTGCCGATCTGATATTGATGACCTATCCCGAGGATAGGTCATCAATATTTATAACTCGGAGAACCCCTTTAATACTGAGCCTGGTAATATTCTGTCTCCTGGTATCATGGTCACCATAATTAGTCCTCATCTAGCCGCTAAGATAAGCGGTTTTCAGGATTTCACTCCCAATTATTTTCCGTCTGGTAAATTGTTTGTGCCTCTGAACTTACTCCTTAAGGTCCTGCAAGAATTCATTGTTCTGTTCTGTCATCAGGTATTGCAGGGACTAAACATCTGGTTTCCCAAGCCTACTGGTGGCTTAAGTGTCACGTGATTTGAGTGCCTTTGTCTCTGCATGTGATGTATGTGCTAGTGTCAAGATACCCAGTAGACATCTAGCGGGTTTGCTTTGTCCCTTGCCCATTCCACAGAGACCCTGGACCCACATATTGATGGATTCTATTACAGACCTTCTGCCCTCCTGGGGTAGGTCGATCATCTGGGTTGTGATCGATAGATTCTCAAAGATGTGTCATCTTGCATCATTGAAAAACTTCCTTGTGCTAAGTAATTGGCTACCTTGTTTGTGGATAAGATCCTTAGACTGCATGTTATTCCTGACTCCATTGTGTCAGATAGGGGTGTCCAGTTTGTCTCGAAATTCTGGAGGGAGTTTAGCAAAAGTTGAGGATCAAACTCATCTCATCCGCATTTCACCCCAAGACAAATGAGCAAACCAAAAGGGTCAACCAGGTACTGGAGCAGTTCTTAAGGTGCTTCACTTTGGACTGCCAAAATGAGTGGAGATAGTTTTTACCTCTGGCGGAGTTTGCTATTAACAATCATGTAAGCTCCTCTAGTGGTATGTCTCCTTTCTACTGTAACTATGGTTTTAACCCCTGATTGGTATCTGGGTCCAGTTCTGTTAATCCTTCTGCGGATGCTATCCTTGAAGATCTGTGCACAGTTTGGACCCAGGCTCTCCCAAAGCATCCAATCTGAATATGCTAAAATGAAGTGGTCGGTAGGGCCAAACTTTGTGTTGGGTGATCTTTGTGTTGGGTGCTCAAAAAATATGTGCCACAATTCCTCCACCTAAACCTCCTGACCCTGTAGATCCTAAATGAGGTTGTGTACTAGTTGCAGAGAATCCTGGACTCCAATATTTAATACATTAAAAAGGCGATGGTCATGAGGAGAGGACACGGGTACCGGCTTGGGATATCCATGCTCCTCAACTCATTAGGAAATTTCATGTTAATTTCCGCTGAAGCCTGCTTCCCAGGTTGAGGGTCTGTTACTCCGTCATAAGAGTGTGAGTAATGTCAGTAACTTATCTGTCCGGGCTCCAGTGACGAGACCTCCAGCTTCAGCAGACTGCGCCAGGAGAAACGTGCTGCAAAGCCACACCCCCTGTGATTCGACAGAATCCCTAGCAACAGGATAAAATTCTCTGTTTTTCTCCACAGTGGGAGAGTGCTAGAGGAAAACTAGCAGTGCTTGATTATTCAGCACTGCTATTCATATGCTGTTCTGTTCCTGTGCGCTGTGTCTAACTAATGGAGCGCTGAGCCATGGACGTATCAGGTTCTGATTCTGGAACTCAGTGCTCTAACTTAGGCCTCTTTCACACGAGCGTCGCGGATTAGGTGCGGATGCGTTCAGGGTGCGTTCAGTGAAAATGCTGCGTTTTTGTATGCGTGTGCAATCAGTTTTATCAGCGTTTGCGTGGCGTTTTTGTGCGGGTGACATGCGGATTGCATGCGTTTTTCACGCGCGTGAAAAAAAACTGAACCCTCCTCTGTGGTCACCTGTTCCTTGCCAACACATATAAATTCTCCCCTTTTTGGTTTTAAATGGTGGGACAGCTCATTTATCTTGTGTTTGATAGATATTTGTAGTCTGTGTTTGATTTTGGCAGTAGGATTTTCCTTTGCAGGATGTCTACTTTCCGTATTTCTTCTACTGACCATGTTTTTTTGCACTGGCTTGTTTTTCGTTTTTGGGGTGAGCGCCCCGATATGATCGAGGAAGAGCCTCCAAGAAAGCGGATGTGGGTGCACCCTATCATTTCCCAGCGGGCGTGCAAAGGTCAATTTGTGTCTTTGTTTTCTGACCTCCGTGCGCACCCCGACAAGTTCTTCAATTATTGCCGCATGTCGGTGGCAACCTTTGACCGTTTGTTGGGGGAGCTGCGTCCTGCTCTCCTTTTCCAGGACACCAACATGCGGCGGAGTGTGTCACCTGAAGAACGTCTGATTGTTACTTTAAGGTAAGACAATCTGTTCCTTTTGTTTTCATTTGCCCAGACTCCCTTTGTGTCTAGGTCCTATTTGTAGTCTAGTTTGGGTTCTTACAAACATTTCCTTTGTAATGTAGAACTAATTGATAGTATTGGCCAGGTTTTAGCTCTTTAATATGTATTGTAAATTTAATTGAGACCATAATGAAGTTCCGCGGGGGGAGGAGGGTGTGGTTTGGGCTGCATGTTAATCCTGCATGTAATGATGAGGATCTCTCACCTGTGTGGATATGTTAGGGGCTGTTCACATATCAGTTATTTGATCAGTTTTTTCCATCAGTTTATTTCTGTCCAAACCAGGACTGGACACTAAACAGAGATCCTGTGTAATGAAAAGTTCTGCACCTGTTTGGTGTTTTTTAAGCACACCTTGTTTTGGCTACAAATACCTTATGTGTGAACAACCCTCAAATTTTTTGGAAGGTGTGTTATCCAAGCGTTTGGCTTGGTTTTAATGGAAAGCGGTAAGAATGTGTGTCTTATTTCTAATTTTTTTTTGGAATTTTCTCTTTTCAGATATCTGGCGACTGGGAATTCCTTTTCTTCCCTCCATTATGAATTTCGTTTGGGGACCTCCACTATTGCTGGCGTGGTACGTGCTACCTGTTCCGCCATTTGGTTGCGCCTGAAAGCTTCTGTGCTGCCACATCCAACCAGGCAGCAGTGGCTTGATATAGCCCAGAGCTTCCATCAGAGGGCACAATTTCCCAATTGTCTCGGTGCCCTTGATGGTAAGCATATACGGGTTAAGAAGCCACCGAACTCAGGGTCCCGATACTACAATTATAAACAGTTTTTCTCTGTTGTTTTGTTGGCCTTGGCTGATACAAACTACAGGTTTATAATTGTAGATATCGGGTCCTATGGAAGTTCTGCAGATGCTCGCATCTTCAGGGCTTCCAGAATGGGTCGGTGGCTTCAGGGAAACCAACTGGACATACCACCGCCAGCAAACCTTCCAGGCTCGTCCGGTCCACCTGCGCCTTATGTGGTTGTTGGGGATGAGGGCTTTGGTTTGTCGACTAACCTCATGCGTCCCTTTCCAAGGCGCGGGTTGGATGAAAAGAGGCGCAATTTTAATTTCCGTTTAAGTCGTGCCCGAAGATTTGTGGAGTGCGCCTTTGGGATTTTGTCCGGCAAGTGGCGTGTTTTTCTTTCGTCCATCCAGCTCGCGCCTGAAAATGTGAACATTGTCATCAAGGCATGTGTAGTGCTGCATAACTACATCCGCACCTATGAGGCTACTCCCGATGAAGCAGGCCCCGAGGATGTCTTGCCCTCCGAAACTGAGCCACTACACCTGGGAAGAACTGGATCTGCTGGGCTGAGAGTGAGGGAATTATTTTCAGACTATTTTATGTCCCCTATTGGTTCCGTCCATTTCCAGCATCCATAGTCGCCTTTTTGGTTATTTGTCTTTGTGTGTATTTGTTTTACCTTATTTTTATTTTGGGTGTAAATAAATATTTTGCCCACATTGTGTGTTCTCTAATTTTGACAATCTACACTATATTTAGACCCTATAATTATCAATTCACACGAATATCAAAGACCAAACAAAGCAAAGATCTATTTATTTTCATAGATTTTCACAAATAAACATTTCAAATTGGCTTGTGAAAGGTTGAAAAAAACCATTGCTAATTTCCAAAATAACAAATTTACAAATTCGTAAACCTCCCAGGTGTGGAGGGTTGAGCCTGAAATGTGGCACCATGGTATGGGGGCTGTGAGATTGAGCCAGACTGTCCAGATGGCCCGTGCTGGGAAGACGACGGTGCCGCCTGTCCATAAGAGCTCTCCCCATAATATGTGGTACCATATGGCCTAATTGGGGGGCCATAATGTTCCCTTGGTGGAGGGTATGGGGGTTGGCGCATTGGAACCTGTGGATGTGGCATTGTTGGGGGGCAAGGTAGGTGCCCATGAATGCGCCAGTTTTCTAATGTCAGAAATATGTCTGTTGGGTCATTAGGAGGAGTTGCTGCCTCCAGAACGATCCCGATTGCGGATTGCGTTCGCAGTAATCGTTCTGGTGGCAGGTTCCTCAAATGAGGAGCTATTGTGCGGCCAAAATAATCATACTGATCCTCATTTCTTGCCCTAGATAAATAATCGAGGACCTGGCTATTTACCAAAGTCTCGGCGGCTGGCATCTGCCGCTTACGGCGACTTGGCAATGGAAAAGTGGGTGGGGAATCCAATCCCGAAGTGCCAGGACGAGGGGCCACGGAGGTGCTTGGACCTTCTTCTCTCTGCGAAGGACCTTGGGATGAAGGAACCTCCTCCTCACAGGTGCTGGATTGCAGTGGAGCGGCCTCTTCGGCTTCATCATCAAGGTTGTCCTCCGTTCTTGAAAGTCCAGAAGAAAATAAAAAATTAACCAAGCAGACACATAGGACAAAAAATGATAAAACGAATATATTATTGGCCTGATTCAAATGCTAACATATCACACTAGCAACAAGAGCCGCCTTCCCTGGGGTAACTAACATCCATTTAGTTAGAATGTTGCTGTGGGTGACTGCAGAGAGAAAGGAAATGTGGCTGACTGAAGTTGATGAATCGCTTCATGTCCAAATATTCCATGGCCTGGGGAGTGTGAGGGGTCAGGGCCACAGCAGGGGAGGGCTTTAGCTAGCCGGTGGGAAGAAGGTGTTTGATTGAACTACACATTTGGAGTGTGGAGAAAATTACACGGCGGAGCCCGGTTAATTTAAGAACACAAAAAAAGGGTAGCAGGGGAAGATAACATGTTTGGGTAGAAATACCTGTTTGAAGTATGAAAAAAGTTTGAAACTGCTCCTGGCGGCAGTTTCCCTTGATATGTGATATGGAAACCTGACCCCCCTTTGTGTGTCTTTGCAGAGAATGTGATGTCGGATTTGGAAAAAAAGATCCAAGGAGAATATCGTGTAAAGGAGAAGAGAATTGGAATATACTTTGGCCCCAAAAAAACAAACATAGATGAGACTTGTTCTTTAACATTTCCGGACACATGATGGCCAGATATGGCTGAATATCGACAGAGGATTTGGATCAAACATAGGCCCCCCCCCCACAAAAACAAAAAGGATATTGAGAAACATGGAGTGGACATTGTTCACAATTAACTTATGGACGCAGCTCCATAACTTCACGGAGGAACATTAATTGCTCCCTGAAAATGTAGGGCCTTTTCGTGGGGGGGCCTGACCCACTGCGGCCTTGCTGGTGCATCTCCTTTCGGAATTGATCCCGACAGCTCCGCCAGCGGTTTTTCACTTCATCAACTTGAAAAACAAGACAAGAATATAAATATAGCTAAAACCAATAACAGACTACAAACGACATTACTAGACATGTGCTATGTTATGGAGGACATTACTAGACATGTGCTATGTTATGGAGGACATTACTAGACATGTGCTATGTTATGGAGGACATTACTAGACATGTGCTATGTTATGGAGGACATTACTAGACATGTGCTATGTTATGGAGGACATTACTAGACATGTGCTATGTTATGGAGGACATTACTAGACATGTGCTATGTTATGGAGGACATTACTAGACATGTGCTATGTTATGGAGGACATTACTAGACATGTGCTATGTTATGAACGAAAGCAAGCATCAAACATGGACCAATTGTCCACTTACCAAAACTCTGCCGACTCTGCTTTTTGCTTTGCTCCCACACACTTGCAAACAGCTCCTTGGTGATCTCGAGCCAGGCAGCATCTTTTTTGTAGCGGTCGTGATATTCCCCTGAGCGGGTGTCCCATATGCACGGCCTATCTTGGACAAGCACAATGAGCTTCTCCACATCCATTGTCTTGGGAATCCTGGGCATTTTTGATTTTGGTCGGCGAGGGCAGGAACTCTGACAAACAGCTCCTCACTTCACTTGCTTCAGCAAGCCCCAGACAGAACTTCCTGTGGAAATTCCTTTCTAGGTTGCTAAGTTACATGCGTTAAAAACGCAACGCAACGCATTGCATCCGGATGCAATGCGTGTTTCACGCAGCCCCATTCACTTCTATGGGACCAGGGCTGCGTGAAAAACGCAGAATATAGAACATGCTGCGATTTTCACGCAACGCAGAAGTGATGCGTGAAAAAAAACGCTCATGTGAAAAGCCCCATAGAAATGAATGGGTCAGGATTCAGTGCGGGTGCAATGCGTTCGCATCACGCATTGCACCCGCGCGGAAATCACGCTCGTGTGAAAGAGGCCTTAGATCTTTTACTGGCACCCTTGATAGTTATAGGTTTACTCCCTTGCAGTGCTCCTGGTTCTGTCTGTGAGTGTTTTGGATTGTTTATTATACTCACCTTTGCGTGCCTCCGACCTTCCTCTGTTTTGCGATTTTGTAGCATGATACTCGCCTGGTTCTGACTTTGGCTTGGCTATTCTGACTACCCTCCATCTTCTGATTTTGTAATGTATTGTCCTCTCGGTTTTGACCTATTTCCTTATGGCCCTTTTCTGTGTAGTTGTGTCTCTGTGTCTGTTTTTCTTGCAGTTAGCAGAAGAGGGAAAGTCAACTAGTTGCGGACTTTCCATTTAGAGTTTGCACTGCAAGTAGGAAGGGAAAGCGGGTTGGGTTCCAGTCAGGGCTGGCTGTGTGCATGTTTCATGCCTACTGTGCTCACAATCTGGTTTAGAACACCTTACACATCGAGAGTTATCCCTTCATCAGATTTTTCTCTAAGAATTTTGGAGAATAATATGACCTGTATAAAATGTTAAATTTAACAATTTTTACAACACAATATATATTTACCCAGTTTAAATCACCAAACCTTGCCAGTTCTCTCACCCACCTAACCTTGCTACTGAAAGGTTTGTTTGTACCATTAACATATGAAAATGATGTTGAAAATCCTAGATTGATTTTTGTTTGTAAGTTACAGAGAATAAAGGAAAGAACTCTGAGGGGCTTTTATCAAGGTATTTCTGCCACCATTGTGGCATTAAAAATTTGCAAATTATGGTGCGCTCCCTAATTTTGAGATCTTATAGAAAAGTGCTGAGAAAAGGTGTCACGCTTAGTGAGAGGGGGCAGAGCCTACCGTGGCTTGCTAGATTCACTGTAACTTACATCAGAAACTGGCATAAATTATAGCTCAGGTTTACACCAGCCCCTAGGTAGCATAGATTGGAGTTTCTGGAGCACAGAGTGCCAGAGATGCCCATAATTTATTAAGAGGCATCTGATGCATTCCTGCCAATAAAAACCCTGCTATTGTGCTTTCTTCACTAAAGGGGTATTCCCATCTTACAAATGCATTTTGTATAGTTAGATATAGATATAGTAGTAGTGGTGGACGGCTTATTCTTGTTCAAACCCGCTCTGAGGTAACTAGTGTATTGTGAACGCACATTGCAGGAGCATGCGGAGACACATCTTAGGGCACTTTCACATCTGCATTTTGGACACTACCAGTCCAAAATGCAATGGTCAGGATTAGAGATGAGCGAGCATACTCGTCCGAGCTTGGTGCTCGTTCGAGTATTAGGGTACTCGTAAGTGCTCGCTGCTCGGACGAGTATCTCGCCATGCTCGAGGAAATGGCAACTTCCGCATTGTGCATTTTTGGCGCCTATAAACTCAGCCAATCACAAGCCAAGAGACTCTGCAGTACACCCAGCATCACGTGGGGACCTTACATGTCGATAGCAGGGGTTGGCTGGCCTGATCAGGTGACCCTGGAATATACTAATGACTGGCCGCGGTGCTCGGCTCAGATGCTGTCTGGATGTCATTATGGATAGAGCTGCTGCGTTTCAGGGAGAGTGTTAGGGCCTGCATTTAGTTCTCTGTTAGGCAGGAATCACCCACAAAGAACCCAACAGCCCTTCTAAGGGCTACAAGCAATTTTTTTTTTGTCTCCTGGCTTGGCTGGCTGGCTAGCACTAGTAGTGCAGATATCGCCATATATAACCCCCTTTTTTTAATGTTATATCTCAGTGATACAAATCCATTTCACACAGCAGTGTGGAACCATTCTGTCTGTCACAGTTCAGTACACTCACTCCAATTCGTATTTTCTGTCCAGGTGACACTTTCTGTACGTCACTTAATTAAACCAAGTCTTTTGCTGTCACGTATATAGCTTGATCCCAAAAATCTCTGTGCGACATTTGTCTGGGTCGCAGTCAAAATAGCCACCGTCAGCAGGGTGTCAGTTAGCTCTACGATAGTTTCTGCACGTCACGTTCCAAAAAAAACAAAACTAAAAAAAAAAAAATTAAAATAAAATAGTTTTTTTGTTGTTTTAGCTCAGTGATACAAATCCATTTCACACAGCTGCGTGGAACCATTCTGTGTGTCACAGTTCAGTACACTCACTCCAATCCGTATTTTCGGCCCAGGTGACACTTTCTGTACGTCACTTAATTAAACCAAGTCTTTTGCTGTAACGTATATAGCTTGATCCCAAAAATCTCTGTGCGACATTTGTCTGGGTCGCAGTCAAAATAGCCACCGTCAGCAGGGTGTCAGTTAGCTCTACGATAGTTTCTGCACGTCACGTTCCCAAAAAAACAAAAGTACAAAAAAAATATATTAAAAAAAATAGTTTTTTTGTTGTTTTAGCTCAGTGATACAAATCCATTTCACACAGCTGCGTGGAACCATTCTGTGTGTCACAGTTCAGTACACTCACTCCAATCCGTATTTTCTGTCCAGGTGACACTTTCTGTACGTTACTTAATTAAACCAAGTCTTTTGCTGTAACGTATATAGCTTGATCCCAAAAATCTCTGTGCGACATTTGTCTGGGTCGCAGTCAAAATAGCCACCGTCAGCAGGGTGTCAGTTAGCTCTACAATAGTTTCTGCACATCACGTTCCAAAAAAAACAAAACTCCAAAAAAAAATTTTTTTTTAAATAGTTTTTTTGTTGTTTTAGCTCAGTGATACAAATCCATTTCACACAGCTGCGTGGAACCATTCTGTGTGTCACAGTTCAGTACACTCACTCCAATCCGTATTTTCTGTCCAGGTGACACTTTCTGTACGTCACTTAATTAAACCAAGTCTTTTGCTGTCACGTATATAGCTTGATCCCAAAAATCTCTGTGCGACATTTGTCTGGGTCGCAGTCAAAATAGCCACCGTCAGCAGGGTGTCAGTTAGCTCTATGATAGTTTCTGCACGTCACGTTCCAAAAAAAACAAAAGTACAAAAAAAAATATATAAAAAAATAGTTTTTTTGTTGTTTTAGCTCAGTGATACAAATCCATTTCACACAGCTGCGTGGAACCATTCTGTGTGTCACAGTTCAGTACACTCACTCCAATCCGTATTTTCGGCCCAGGTGACACTTTCTGTACGTCACTTAATTAAACCAAGTCTTTTGCTGTCACGTATATAGCTTGATCCCAAAAATCTCTGTGCGACATTTGTCTGGGTCGCAGTCAAAATAGCCACCGTCAGCAGGGTGTCAGTTAGCTCTATGATAGTTTCTGCACGTCACGTTCCCAAAAAAACAAAAGTACAAAAAAAAATATATAAAAAAATAGTTTTTTTGTTGTTTTAGCTCAGTGATACAAATCCATTTCACACAGCTGCGTGGAACCATTCTGTGTGTCACAGTTCAGTACACTCACTCCAATCCGTATTTTCGGCCCAGGTGACACTTTCTGTACGTCACTTAATTAAACCAAGTCTTTTGCTGTCACGTATATAGCTTGATCCCAAAAATCTCTGTGCGACATTTGTCTGGGTCGCAGTCAAAATAGCCACCGTCAGCAGGGTGTCAGTTAGCTCTACGATAGTTTCTGCACGTCACGTTCCAAAAAAAACAAAACTCCAAAAAAAAATTAAAAAAAATTGTTTTTTTGTTGTTTTAGCTCAGTGATACAAATCCATTTCACACAGCTGCGTGGAACCATTCTGTGTGTCACAGTTCAGTACACTCACTCCAATCCGTATTTTCTGTCCAGGTGACACTTTCTGTATGTCAATTAAACCAAGTCTTTTGCTGTCACGTATATAGCTTGATCCCAAAAATCTCTGTGCGACATTTGTCTGGGTCGCAGTCAAAATAGCCACCGTCAGCAGGGTGTCAGTTAGCTCTACGATAGTTTCTGCACGTCACGTTCCAAAAAAAACAAAACTCCAAAAAAAAATTTTTTAAAAAATAGTTTTTTTGTTGTTTTAGCTCAGTGATACAAATCCATTTCACACAGCTGCGTGGAACCATTCTGTGTGTCACAGTTCAGTACACTCACTCCAATCCGTATTTTCTGTCCAGGTGACACTTTCTGTATGTCACTTAATTAAACCAAGTCTTTTGCTGTCACGTATATAGTTTGATCCCAAAAATCTCTGTGCGACATTTGTCTGGGTCGCAGTCAAAATAGCCACCGTCAGCAGGGTGTCAGTTAGCTTTACGATAGTTTCTGCACGTCACGTTCCCAAAAAAACAAAAGTACAAAAAAAATTTTTTAAAAAATAGTTTTTTTGTTGTTTTAGCTCAGTGATACAAATCCATTTCACACAGCTGCGTGGAACCATTCTGTGTGTCACAGTTCAGTACACTCACTCCAATCCGTATTTTCTGTCCAGGTGACACTTTCTGTACGTCACTTAATTAAACCAAGTCTTTTGCTGTCACGTATATAGCTTGATCCCAAAAATCTCTGTGCGACATTTGTCTGGGTCGCAGTCAAAATAGCCACCGTCAGAAGGGTGTCAGTTAGCTCTACGATAGTTTCTGCACGTCACGTTCCCAAAAAAACAAAACTACAAAAAAAACATTTTTTTAAAAATAGTTTTTTTGATGTTTTAGCTCAGTGATACAAATCCATTTCACACAGCTGCGTGGAACCATTCTGTGTGTCACAGTTCAGTACACTCACCCCAATCCGAATTTTCTGTCCAGGTGACACTTTCTGTACGTCACTTAATTAAACCAGACTGAACAAGTTTGTGGGTTTCAGTACAGCAGGCCCATTTATTTTTTATTTTTTATATAATACACTTATATACAGAAAATGTTGAACCCCAGGGCTAAGGGTCGAGGACGAGGGTGTGGGCGTGGGCATTCAATTACTGCAGGGGGCAGAGGCCGTGGTCCTGGGCAGGGTGAGACAGTACCTGCTGATGAGGGAGCAGGGGAACGCCGCAGAGCTACCCTCCCTAGCTTCATGTCTCAACTTACAAGGACACGTGGTAGAGGACTGTTGAAACCACAACAGTGCGAACAGCTGATGTCGTGGATTGCGGATAATGCTTCAAGTAATTTGTCCACCAGTCAGTCTTCCACGCAGTCCACCCACGTTACCCAAGGGAGCACTCCTCTGGCTCCTCCACCTCAACCTCCTTTCCCCCAGTCTGCCCCCTCCCAGGAAAATGTGGAATGCGATCCGGCATACTCTGGAACTGTTTTCTGGACCCTTCCCAAAGTCACAAACCACTTCTCAGGTTGCTGCTGACCTCGTTCCCGATGCTCAAGTTTTCCAACTGTCGCAGTCTGTGGGTGATGATGATGATAATGACAATGTTGAGTTAGTGGAAGAAGTTTGTAAAGAGGTGTCGGACGATGAGGAGACACGGTTGTCAGACAGTGGTGAAGCTGTTGTCAGGGCAGGAAGTCCGAGGGGGGAGCAGACTGAGGAATCGGAGGATGACGAGGTGACTGACCCAAGCTGGGTTGATAAGCCGAGTGAAGAGAGTGCTTCTGAGGCGTAGGCGAGTGCTGCACCAGAACAGGTTGTAAGAGGCAGTGGTGTGGCCAGAGGGAGAAGCAGGGCCAGAGCTGGTGCATCAGCAGCAACTGTTTCACGTAGTGAAGCTCCCGTGGCGAGGCCTAGATGTTCGCAAGTCTGGAGGTTCTTTAAAGAAAGTGAGGATGACCGACGGACTGTGGTGTGCAACCTGTGCCACACCAGGATCAGCAGGGGTGCCACCACTACTAGCCTAACCACCACCAGCATGCGCAGGCATATGAGTGCTAAACACCCCACTCAATGGAACCAAGGTCGTTCACCACCTCCTGCGGGTCACACCACTGCTCCTTCCCCTGTGTCACTCGCTGCCTCTGCTAGTCAACAACCTGCCCAGGACCCCGGCACGAGCGCCATGCGCCGGAAAACCAAACCTTCTCCTCCACGATCCTCCACAGTGTCCACCAATGTGTCCCAGCGCAGCGTTAAGCTGTCTTTACAGCAGACGCTGGCGCGCAAGAGGAAATACAGTTCCACCCACCCACATGCCCAAGCCCTCAACGTCCACATCTCCAAATTGCTGAGCCTGGAGATGCTGCCCTATAGGCTGGTAGAGACCGAGGCCTTTTGAAATCTCATGGCGGTGGCTGCCCCTCGGTATTCGGTCCCCAGCCGCCACTATTTTTCCTGATGTGCCTTCCCAGCCCTACACCAGCACGTGTCAGAGAACATCTTCCGTGCCCTGACCAACGCTGTTTCTGAGAAGGTCCACCTAACCATGGACACGTGGACAAGTGCTGCCGGGCAGGGACACTATATCTCACTGACGGCACATTGGGTTAACTTGGTGGAGGCTGGGACTGAGAATGACCCTGGGGCCGCTCATGTACTGCCCACACCGAGGATTGCGGGGCCTACCTCAGTCATGGTCTCTCAGACGTACTATGCCTCCTCCTCCTCCGCCGACCCCTCCTCCTCCTCCACTGAATTACCATCCGTGGGCACGGCGCCTTCAGTCGGTAGCTCTAGGCGCAGCAGCAGTGCCGTGGGTAAGCGCCAGCAGGCGGTGCTCAAACTGCTGAGCTTAGGTGACAAAAGGCACACCGCCCAAGAGCTGTTACAGGGCATCACGGCGCAAACCGATGTGTGGCTGGCACCGCTGAACCTCAAGCCAGGCATGGTTGTGTGTGACAACGGGCGTAACCTGGTGGCGGCTCTGCAACTCGGCAGACTGACACATGTGCCATGCCTGGCCCACGTGTTCAATCTGATAGTTCAGCGGTTCCTCAAGACATACCCCAATCTGTCTGATTTGCTCACCAAGGTGCGCCGCATCTGTGCGCATTTCCGCAAGTCGACCACAGATGCTGCCACTCTCAGGGCAGCGCAGCGCCGCCTACAACTGCCCGCTCACCGACTGTTGTGCGACGTGCCCACGAGATGGAATTCCACATTGAACATGTTATCCAGAGTTTACCAGCAGCGCAGAGCGATTGTAGACTGCCAGATGTCAACTTCCACCAGAACTGGTAGTCAGGTCAGTCAGATTCCTCAAGTCTACAATGAGGAGTGGACGTGGATGTCTGATATCTGCCAGGTGTTGAGCAACTTTGAGGAGTCAACACAGATGGTCAGCAGCGATGCCACCATTATCAGCCTCACCATCCCGCTGCTTTGCCTGTTGAAAGACTCACTGCTCAGCATCAAGTCGGATGCTTTGTGCTTGTCACAAGAAACGGTGGAGGAAGATACGTTGCTTGATAGCCAGAGCACCCTCCGGTCTGTTTCTCAGCGCGTATTGGAGGAGGGGGATGAGGATGAGGAGGAAGAGGAGGAGAATGTCGGCGAGACAGAAGAGGGTACCAATGCTCAGTCCTTCTTAACTCTTGATCGTGTATTGGCTGAAGAGGAGGACTTGGAGGAGGAGGAGGAGGAGGAAATGGAGAGTCAGGCCAGTGAGGAGAGGGAATTCTTGCGTGTTGGGACTCTGGCGCACATGGCAGACTTCATGTTAGGCTGCCTATCCCGTGACCCTCGCGTTAGAAGCATTTTTTCAAACACCGATTACTGGGTGTAATCACTCTCCTGGACCCACGGTACAAGCAGAACCTTTCCACTCTCATCCCTGCAGAGGAAAGGAGTATGAGAGTGAATAGATATCAACAGGCCCTGGTGCACAAGCTGAAACAATCCTTCCCATCTGACGCTGCTAGCGGCAGAGGGCATGGTTCTGTGGGCCAAGTAGCGTGGGAGAGGAGCCGAGCAGGCAGCTTGTCCAGCACTGGCAGGGGAACACTCTCCAAGGCCTTTGCCAGTTTTATGTCACCCCAGCAAGACACTGTCACCTGTCCCCAGTCTAGGCAGAGTAGGGGGGAGCTGTACAGAAAGATGGTGAGGGAGTACCTAGCTGACCATACCAACGTCCGTAGCGATCACTCTGCTCCATAAAACTACTGGGTTTCAAAGCTGGACACATGGCCTGAACTGGCGCTGTACGCCTTGGAGGTGCTGGCCTGCCCTGCCGCTAGCGTGCTTTTAGAGCGGGCATTCAGTGCAGCTGGTGGCGTCATCACCGATAAGCGTACACGCCTGTCAACTGACAGCGCTGACAGGCTGACGCTTTTTAAAATGAACAAAGCCTGGATTTCACCGGAATTCAAATCTCCTCCGGGGGAAAGCAGCTAAAGATTAACATTACTTATGTATCCGATTCCTCTTCTCTACTCCTCCTACTCCTCCTCCATATCGTCTTTGCCTAACGCTGACCAAAAAAACGCCATTTTTCAGAGGTCCAACTGGCACTCTTTTACCACAATTTTTCAGGAGGACCCCCTACAGGCCCTCTCTTCAAACAATTTTTCCGGAGGTCCACCTACAGGCCCTCTCTCCAAACAATTTTTCCGGAGGTCCACCTACAGGCCCTCTCTCCAAACAATTTTTCCGGAGGTCCACCTACAGGCCCTCTCTCCAAACAATTTTTCTGGAGGTCCACCTACAGGCCCTCTCTCCAAACAATTTTTCCGGAGGTCCACCTACAGGCCCTCTATCCAAACAATTTTTCCAGAGGTCCACCTACAGGCCCTCTCTCCAAACAATTTTTCCGGAGGTCCACCTACAGGCCCTCTCTCCAAACAATTTTTCCGGAGGTCCACCTACAGGCCCTCTCTCCAAACAATTTTTCCGGAGGTCCACCTACAGGCCCTCTCTCCAGTTCCAGTTTCCAGTTTTATTTGCGCAAACTGCGTAAATTTTTATTTTTGGGATAGGTGTGAAAAATAATATTACCTGCGTATCTATATTGCCCAACATTGGATACGGTAGCAACAAGAAGACCAAACACATGCTGCCCACAGGGTTCCGCAAATTCCTGGTCCACAATGTCAAGGTGCTCGAGGTTCTGTTGATGAGCAACAAGTCCTTCTGTGCAGAAATCGCCCACAACGTCTCCTCAAAGAACCGAAAGACCATTGTGGAGAGAGCGGCACAGCTCACCATCAAAGTGACGAACCCCAACGCCAGACTGCGCAGCGTAGAGAACGAATAAATATCTCTGTGGTTATGTGTGCTAAATAAAAGTTAAATAAACACAAAAAAAAAAATTGATCTGTTCCTGTGCCTGATCCACCCAAGTTGAATCTGTCCCATCATGAGAAAGTCCCCCCAAGGAGTCCCCACTGTAACTTGCTTCCCATACAACTAACTCACCCCCCGACACCTGTGTCTCGCCATTTTCCACCACCTCCTCAGACAACACTGGTAAATCTCCACTGTCAGCACACAGAGACTGCAAAAGGTCTTGCGAATTGGGCAGAGAATGTTCTGGTGTAGCACATCAGAGAAGGGATGACTACGGGGTTCCAGGGAGTACGTGACCACATGCAATCTCCATCTAAAAAGTCATACTGAGGCTCACCACCATGCTTTACACTGGAATCTTATTGAAAGACAGACAATCAGGGGTTCACCGCCAGGTTGTCAGGCAGCATTTTTAAGTGGGTCACCTTTACCGTGTCCCTTAAAATTGCCTTGGGGTCATCGCCAGACTATTTTTATGAAAGGACATGGGGTTCTATACACACAGTGCTGACGGAAGCCCATCAGCCTTTCTAAACACAATTGAATCTGTCCCATCATGAGAAAGTCCCCCCAAGGAGTCCCCAATGTAACTTGCTTCACTTTCAACTACCTCACCCCCTGACACCTGTGTCTCGCCATTGTCCACCACCTCCTCAGACAACACTGGTAAATCCCCACTGTCAGCACACGGAGACTGCAAATGGTCTTGCGAATTGGGTCAGAGAATGTTCTGGGGTAGCACATCAGAGAAGGGGTAACTACGGGGTTCCAGGGAGTACGTGACCACATGCAATCTCCATCCAAAAAGTCATACTGAGGCTCACCACCATGCTTTACACTGCAATCTTATTACTGAGGCTCACCACCATGCTTTACACTGCAATCTTATTGAAAGACAGACAATCAGGGGTTCACCGCCAGGTTGTCAGGCAGCATTTTTAAGTGGGTCACCATTACCGTGTCCCTGAAAATTGCCTTGGGGTCATCCCCAGACTATTGGCCAGATTTAGAAAAAATGGTGCAATTAGGGAGCCTCAGAGGCATCCCTACATGCTGCCCCTGCTGTTTCCTGTCCATTTCCGTGGTGTTTCCATCATTTTCTGAGGTTTACAGGTTTTCACCCAGCCTTCCCTAGGCAGAGCCCCGGTCCCCTGCAAAAAATGCTCGAGTCTCCCATTGACTTCAATGGGGTTCGTTATTCGAAACGAGCACCCAAGCATCGAGAAAAGTTCGACTCGAATAACGAGCACCCAAGCATTTTAGTGCTCGCTCATCTCTAGTCAGGATCCGTCCAAAACGCAGACTTTATAGACGGATCCTGCTCCATAGAGATGAATTGATCTTGGAACAGGATCCGTTTCTCTGCGTTTTGGAAGCACAGACAAAAATGCTACAACCCTAAGATGTGTCTCCGCATGCTCATGCAATGTGCGTTCACAATATAGCACTTACCTCAGAGCAGCTTTGAACAAGAGCAAGCCAGCCACCACTACTTCATGGCCACAGTGGCCATAACTAGTGGAAACGGCCTGACTGATGTGTGTGGGACAATGGATATACAAATAGGCAAATCCTCTAAACGGTACATTTTATATAAATACATTCTATTAGTAATAATATTAGTATGGCTATATCTAACAATATAGACTACATTTGTGAGATGGGAATACCCCTTTAAGTATACTTTTCCTGAGCAGCCAACCACTTCAACTCATTGTCCCTCTAGGGTTCCTGTAAATACTGTGCCTCAGAGAGAACAGCCTCTTGTCTTAAATCATTATCAGCCTTCCTGAAGGTTCTTTTAAATTCAAGTATGCTTTAAGAAAAGTGATCTCCTCAGGAAGGCTTTTGCAGCATCCCAGACAATTGAATCCAAAGTAAAGTCCCAATTCTGTTGAATGTAAAAATGTATAATTATATTATGTATTTATAATTATTCACACTGATTTACACAGTTTAGTGTCATTTGCAAAAAAAAAAAAAAAGATATTTTACTGTGCAAGTCTTCTACAAGATCATTACTAAAAAATATTCAAAAGAATAGGGCCCAATACTGACCTCTGATGTATCCCACTGGTAACAGTGACCCAGTTTGAGTGTGTACTGTTAATAACCATCCTCCACCCATATACACACATTTTCTCCCAGTCCAAGCATTCTCATTTTATATTCCAGCCTTTTATGTGTCACAGTATTAAATGCTTTGGAGAAGTCAAGATATATGACATCCATTGACTTACCCTGGTCAAGTATAGATCTTACTTCCTCAAAGAAACTGATTAAACTAGTTTGACATGACCGATCCCTCATGAAGCCATGCTGATGTGGTATTATTTGCTTATTTTCATTGAGATACTCCAAGGTAGCATCTCTTACAAAACCTACAAACAGTTTACCCACGACAGATGTTAAACTTACTGGTCTATAGTTCTAAGCGTCAATGTTAGGGAACGCTTCCTGTCAATATAGAGTCCTGAAATATCAGAAATAAGGGTCTGTATAGTATATTCCTTAATTCTCTTAGGATACAGGGGTTTATACTTTTTGAAGTTTGGTATTTTTGTGCCTCCCTAAAGAAACACTCTTTTGAATGACAATTGAATGGTTATTATTTTATGGTCACTATTTCCCTGGTATCTGCAATCTGTTGTTCTGTCAGGTCTATTGGTTAATACTAAGTCCAGTATGTCCATCCCTCTAGTCAGATCCTGAACCAGTTGAGCAAAGTAATTGTCTTTGATTATTGCCTAGAACCTGTTTCCGTTACAAGATCTACAGGTTTCAGTTTCCCAGTATATATCGGGAAGTTGAAGTCCCTCATAATAACAACATTATTATGATTTGCCGCCTCATCTATTTCCTTAGTGTTAGATTTTCTGCGGTCTTATTTCTTTTTTTTCTCCGGAAAAAGGGTTAGGGCTTATTATTGGGGTAGGTCTTATTTTTGCCCCCACTGAACATATATGTCATTTTCGGCCCCTCTGAATATATACCGGTATGTCAATTTTTTTGCCTCGGGCTCCTGTGCACACACAGACAAAAAATATGCTCATCTACACTCCACTCCGGACTTATTCTTCTCTCCCAATCTTGTCATCCGGCGTGTGCTGTATCATCCCGTCAACCAGCGTAATCACACTGGGCTCGGACCGTAATCCTATTCTCAGTGTATCCTCAATGTACCTAGGGCTTATTTTTGGAGTAGGGCTTATATTTTAAAGGGGTTGTCTCATCTTGCCTAATGGGGGCATATCGCTAGGATATGACCCCATTGTCTTATAGGTGCGGGTCCCACCGTTGGGACCCGCACCTATATCGAGAACGGGGCCCCGCAAGGTGGTGGCTGGAGGACTCCGGTCCGGCCACCACCAAGCCGGCTCCCCATAGAAATGAATGGGAGCGCACCGCACTTGCGCGGCCACCGCTCCTATTCATTTCTATGGAGCCGACGGAAATAGCCGAGCCAGCGCTCGGCTATCTTCGCCGGCCACATTGAAAATGAATGGAGGTGGCTGCGCATGCGCAGTGCGCCCCCGTTCGCTTTCGGGGCCCCGTTCTCGATATAGGTGCGGGTCCCAGCGGTGGGACCCGCACCTATAAGACAATGGGGGCATATCCTAGCGATATGCCCCCATTAGGCAAGATGAGACAACCCCTTTAAGCCTACTCCAAAAACAGGGCAAAATAGCACTAGGGCTTATTATCGGGGTAGGTCTTATTTTCGGGGAAACAGGGTATTGGATGGCTTATAACAAACCCCTATCAGTATTTTGTTATTGTTTTTGGCTCCATTTATTTCTACACACAGTGTCTCCATATGCTCATTTCTCTCACTTATATCTTCATGGATTGTGAGTTTTAGACAGGACTTTACATAAAGGCAAACCCCTCCCCCTCTCTGGTTTTTATGATCTTTTCTAAACAGACTGTAACCCTGAATGTTAATCGTCCAGTCACAGCTATCATCCAGCCATGTCTCAGTTATTCCCAATATGTAATAATCCTCCTCGGATATTATTAAATCCAGTTCACCAGTTTTATTAGTCAGGCTTCTAGAAGTAGTAAGTAATTAGTATACATACAATTAAGATGTTTTTGTATATTTTTTACCTTACACCTTAACTGCTCTAGTCCATCCCTCCATTCCTCCCCCAGTTCCATTACCTAGACCCAAGTTTCTATCTCCAGTCCCTAGTTTAAACAATCCTCCAACCTTCTAGCCATCTTCTCCCCCAAAACAGCTGTACCTTTCCCACTGAGGTGCAGGGCATCCTTATGCTAACGCCTGTAGCCAACAGAAAACTACTTAAAAGCATTTTTTTGTATCATTGAATTTGTCTCTTAATTTTTTAATTATGATATGACACATTTTGTTATAGTAAACATCACTTTTAGAGATGAGCGAATCTATTTGCCGCTTCGTATATTTGATACGAATCTTGGAAATTTTCCGCTGCAAAGCGAATCCGGATTTTTTGAGATTCGCTTTGTTAGATTCAAAAATGTTCTTAAAGCTTTCTACTCATTTGCTACGTAGTTGTCCGATAGATTGTACGCTAATGTTACGTATAAGTTACTTTATACGCTCATGCGTATGAATTCAGTTAATTAGCGAACTTTTACTGTTTGTTATTTGTGTGGTATAAAGCCCGGGAACAAAGCGGTCACCTGACCTAGTGGGAAGGGCTTTTTCTGATTGGCTCATGCTCGGTAAACCAGTGACGCATCAGTTGTGCTGCGACTGCTGAGACGAGCAGAAGCACTGTCTTCAGGGCCAGTGCAGGGCAAGTGCAGGGCTAGTAATTAATCAGGCAGGGAGAGAGAAAGGGAGAGAGATAGGGAGAGAGACAGGGAAAGAGACAAAGACCAGCTGTAGGGCCACAGTCAAGTGAAAAATGTCTGGCATGGAAAAGCAAAAGGGTTCCAGCCAGACCTCGAGCTCCCAAAAAAAGGAGAAGGTGGCACAGGGCAGCAGAGCCAAAGGACCTGTAGCCGGAGCTTCTACTTGTAGAATTCACAATAGTTGGCCACTGTTCCACCAGGCTAACCCACCAAGGCGCAAAATTGTAGTGGAGGAGAAAGTGGATGAGGTAGTGGAGTGGCTGGCACACTCATCTCAATCACAGCCGGATGATCTGCTGTCATCTGCTTATACAGTATCATGTAGCATGGTCAGATTCAGAGCTTTCCTCCTGCTCCACCATTCCGCTCCAGCAAAGCCCATCATTTTCGTACACAATTTGTACGCTTATGTATACGTGTTCACATAAGTTGCGTACCTTTAACAACTGTACGTTCACTATTCGTGTGCGAATGTTCGCAAAACACCACATAATAACGTATGATTTGCACACAGCTTCGCCAAATAGATTCATATGAGGTACGAATCTTTTGAAAATTTCGACGAATATTCGGCGAAGCGAATTTTGGATGATTCGCTCATCTCTAATCACTTTATATATTACAACTTTGTTATTTTATAATAAAAAGCTGATAGCCATAACATATAATTTCGTCAATTTTTAATCTGTTTTTTTTCACACATTGAGTTATTAGTCTATTTTTCAGTTGATGCTCCGATTTGATCTCTGATTTTGTCAGGTCGTGATGTAGTGAATAAACTGACATGAGAATAAGCTACATGCCAAGAGGAGTCTGGAAAAGCTGTGATGGAAGCCCTGAGGGAGAAAGTATGCCTAGTGTGAGGAATTCTCACCAGATAACATCAAACCATATTGTTCTCTATTGCAATGCATGTGAAATATGCTTTGAAAAAAATAACATTTGAAAAGCATTTCTTTGAGAAAGTAAAATAATTGCTAGTGACTTTATATTAGCATTTTACCTTTAACCCTGTGTGCAGTCCAATACACAGCAATATATATTGTCTGATTATGTAGACGTGCATTTATATGATTTTTAATTTAAAGAGGTCCTCCAGGCAATTTAGGTAATCAGTCCATTGTAGTATCCTGTGAAGGGAAGATAGTTTAGTTAATACTTACCTATCCGTCACTCTACCAAAGTCAACATCTCCGTAGCACTCACATAAGCTGTGGAAGTTGGCCCTTCTCTTCCTGTTTAGCTGCATCTACTATTACACAGCTGAACAGGAAGAGAAGGGCACACATCCAGTTGAAACCCAGTTGGAAGAGCTTTTGAAGCCTCTGTAAGTGCAGCAAGGACTACGGCATCAGCAGA
>ONZH01007019.1:0-59603 GCA_900303285.1 Rhinella marina | reverse complement strand
TGCCTAATTGGCGGTGCGGCCCTGCAAGGGTGGACTGGACCGGCCCACGGAGGGCAGCGGCCCTTCTGGCATTTGCCAGAAGTGCCAGACGGCCAGTCCAGCCCTGTGTCTGTCCAGGTGACACTTTCTGTACGTCACCGAATACAACCAAGTCATTTGCTACCTGTCACGTGTAAAGCTTGATCCTAAAAATCTCTGTGCGACATTTGTCTGGGTCGCAGTCTAAATAGCCACCGTTAACAGGGTGTCAGTCAGCTGTACGATAGTTTCTGCACGTCACGTTCCCAAAAAAACAAAACTAAAAAAAAAATATTAAAACAAAAGATAGAAAAAAAATTATTTTTTTTGTTGTTTTAGCTGAGTGATACAAATCCATTTCACACAGCTGCGTGTAACCTTTCTGTGTGTCACAGTTCAGCACACTCACTCCGATCCGTATATAATGTCCAGGTGACACTTTCTGTACGTCACAGAATACAACCAAGTCATTTGCTACCAATATCATCTACAGCTTGATCCAGAAAACTCTCTGTGCGACATTTGTCTGGGTTGCAGTCTAAATAGCCACCGTTAACAGGGTGTCAGTCAGTTCTACGATAGTTCCTGCACGTCACGTTCCCAAAAAAAAATTTTTTAAAAAAATATAAAAAACAAAATTTAAAAAAAAAATAGTTTTTCAGTTGTTTTAGCTCAGTGATACAAATCCATTTTACTGAGCTGCGTGTAACCTTTCTATGTGTCATGGTTCAGCACACTCTCTCCGATCCGTATATACTGTCCAGGTGACACTTTCTGTACGTCACAGAATACAACCAAGTCATTTGCTACCAATATCATCTACAGCTTGATCCAGAAAACTCTCTGTGCGACATTTTTCTGGGTCGCAGTCTAAATAGCCACCGTTAACAGGGTGTCAGTCAGTTCTACGATAGTTTCTGCACGTCACGTTCCCGAAAAAACAAAATTTTAAAAAAAATTAGTTTTTCAGTTGTTTTTAGCTCAGTGATACAAATCCATTTTACTCAGCTGCGTGTAACCTTTCTGTGTGTCACAGTTCAGCACACTCGCTCCGATCCGTATAATCTGTCCAGGTGACACTTTCTGTACGTCACTTAATTCTACCAGACTGAACAAGTTTGTGGGTTTCAGTACACCAGGCCCGTTTAATTTTTTTTTTTTATATCATACACTTATATACAAAAAATGTTGAACCCCAGGGCTAAGGGTCGAGGACGAGGGCGTGGGCATTCAATTACTGCAGGGGGCAGAGGCCGTGGTCCTGGGCAGGGTGAGACAGTACCTGCTGATGAGGGAGCTGTGGAACGCCGCAGAGCTACACTCCCTAGCTTCATGTCTCAACTTACAGGGACACGTGGTAGAGGACTGTTGAAACCACAACAGTGCGAACAGCTGATCTCGTGGATTGCGGACAATGCTTCAAGTAATTTGTCCACCAGTCAGTCTTCCACGCAGTCCACCCACGTTACCCAAGGGAGCACTCCTATGGCTCCTCCACCTCAACCTCCTTCCCCCCAGTCTGCCCCCTCCCAGGAAAATTTGGAATGCGATCCAGCATACTCTCAGGAACTGTTTTCTGGACCCTTCCCAGAGTCACAAACTACTTCTCAGGTTGCTGCTGACCTCGTTCCCGATGCCCAAGTTTTCCAACTGTCGCAGTCTGTGGGTGATGATGATGATGATGACAATGTTGACTTAGTGGAAGAAGTTTGTAAAGAGGTGTCGGACGATGAGGAGACACGGTTGTCAGACAGTGGTGAAGTTGTTGTTAGAGGAGGAATTCCGAGGGGGGAGCAGACTGAGGAATCGGAGGATGACGAGGTGACTGACCCAAGCTGGGTTGATATGCCGAGTGAAGACAGTGCTTCTGAGGCAGAGGCGAGTGCTGCACCAGAACAGGTTGTAAGAGGCAGTGGTGTGGCCAGAGGGAGAAGCAGGGCCAGAGCTGGTGCATCAGCAGCAACTGTTTCATGTAGTGAAGCTCCCGTGGCGAGGCCTAGATGTTCGCAAGTCTGGAGGTTCTTTAAAGAAAGTGAGGATGACCGACGGACTGTGGTGTGCAACCTGTGCCACACCAGGATCAGCAGGGGTGCCACCACTACTAGCCTAACCACCACCAGCATGCGCAGGCATATGAGTGCTAAACACCCCACTCAATGGAACCAAGGCCGTTCACCACCTCCTGCGGGTCACACCACTGCTCCTTCCCCTGTGTCACTCGCTGCCTCTGCTAGTCAACCCCCTGCGTCACTCGCTGCCTCTGCTAATCAACCCCCTGCCCAGGACCCCGGCACGAGCGCCTCCCGCCGGAAAACCACACCTTCGCCTCCACGATCCTCCACAGTGTCCACCAACGTGTCCCAGTGCAGCGTTCAGCTGTCTTTACAGCAGACGCTGGAGCGGAAGAGGAAATACAGTTCCACCCACCCACATGCCCAAGCCCTCAACGTCCACATCTCCAAATTGCTTAGCCTGGAGATGCTGCCCTATATGCTGGTAGAGACCGAGGCCTTTCGAAATCTCATGGCGGTAGCTGCCCCTCGGTATTCGGTCCCCAGCCGCCACTATTTTTCCCGATGTGCCGTCCCAGCCCTACACCAGCACGTGTCACAGAACATCATCCGTGCCCTGACCAACGCTGTTTCTGAGAAGGTCCACCTAACCACGGACACGTGGACAAGTGCTGCCGGGCAGGGACACTATATCTCACTGACGGCACATTGGGTTAACTTGGTGGAGGCTGGGACCGAGAATGACCCTGGGGCCGCTCATGTACTGCCCACACCGAGGATTGCGGGGCCTACCTCGGTCACGGTCTCTCAGACGTACTATGCCTCCTCCTCCTCTGACCCCTCCTCCTCCACCGAATTACCATCCGTGGGCACGGCGCCTTCAGTCTGTAGCTCTAGGCGCAGCAGCAGTGCCGTGGGTAAGCGCCAGCAGGCGGTGCTCAAACTGCTGAGCTTAGGTGACAAAAGGCACACCACCCAAGAGCTGTTACAGGGCATCACGGCGCAGACCGATGTGTGGCTGGCACCGCTGAACCTCAAGCCAGGCATGGTTGTGTGTGACAACGGGCATAACCTGGTGGCGGCTCTGCAACTCGGCAGACTGACACATGTGCCATGCCTGGCCCACGTGTTCAATCTAATAGTTCAGCGGTTCCTCAAGACATACCCCAATCTGTCTGATTTGCTCACCAAGGTGCGCCGCATCTGTGCGCATTTCCGCAAGTCCACCACAGATGCTGCCACTCTCAGGGCAGCGCAGCGCCGCCTACAACTGCCCGCTCACCGACTGTTGTGCGACGTGCCCACGAGATGGAATTCCACATTAAACATGTTATCCAGAGTTTACCAGCAGCGCAGAGCGATTGTAGACTGCCAGATGTCATCTTCCACCAGAACTGGTAGTCAGGTCTCTCAGATTCCTCAAGTCTACAATGAGGAGTGGACGTGGATGTCTGATATCTGCCAGGTGTTGAGCAACTTTGAGGAGTCAACACAGATGGTCAGCGGCGATGCCGCCATTATCAGCCTCACCATCCCGCTGCTTTGCCTGTTGAAAAACTCACTGCTCAGCATCAAGTCGGATGCTTTGCGCTTGTCACAAGAGACGGTGGAGGAAGATACGTCGCTTGATAGCCAGAGCACCCTCCGGTCTGTTTCTCAGCGCGTATCGGAGGAGGGGGATGAGGATGAGGAGGAAGAGGAGGAGAATGTCGTCGAGACAGTAGAGGGTACTAGTGCTCAGTCCTTAGCTCTTGAGCGTGTATGGGCTGAAGAGGAGGACTTGGAGGAGGAGGAGGAGGAAATGGAGAGTCAGGCCAGTGAGGAGAGGGAATTCTTGCATGTTGGGACTCTGGCGCACATGGCAGACTTCATGTTAGGCTGCCTATCCCATGACTCTCGCGTTAGAAGAATTTTTTCAAACACCGATTACTGGGTGTTCACTCTCCTGGACCCACGGTACAAGCAGAACCTTTCCACTCTCATCCCTGCAGAGGAAAGGAGTATGAGAGTGAATAGATATCAACAGGCCCTGGTGCACAAGCTGAAACAATTCTTCCCATCTGACGCCGCTAGCGGCAGAGGGCATGGTTCTGTGGGCCAAGTAGCGGGGGAGAGGAGGCGAGCAGGCAGCTTGTCCAGCACTGGCAGGGGAACGCTCTCCAAGGCCTTTTCCAGTTTTATGTCACCCCAGCAAGACACTGTCACCTGTCCCCAGTCTAGGCAGAGTAGGGGGGAGCTGTACAGAAAGATGGTGAGGGAGTACCTAGCTGACCATACCAACGTCCGTAGCGATCACTCTGCTCCATACAACTACTGGGTTTCAAAGCTGGACACATGGCCTGAACTGGCGCTGTACGCCTTGGAGGTGCTGGCCTGCCCTGCCGCTAGCGTGCTGTCAGAGCGGGTATTCAGTGCAGCAGGTGGCGTCATCACCGATAAGCGTACACGCCTGTCAACTGACAGCTGACAGGCTGACGCTTATTAAAATGAACAAAGCCTGGATTTCACCGGAATTCAAATCTCCTCCGGGGGAAAGCAGCTAAAGATTTAAATAACTTATGTATCCGATTCCTCTTCTCTACTCCTCCTCCTACTCCTCCTCCTCCATATCGTCTTTGCCTAACGCTGACCCAAAAAACGCCATTTTTTAAAGGTCCAACTGGCACTCTTTTAGCACAATTTTTCAGGAGGGCCCCCTACAGGCCCTCTATTCAAACAATTTTTCCAGAGGTCCACCTACAGGCCCTCTCTTCAAACAATTTTTCAGGAGGGCCCCCTACAGGCCCTCTATTCAAACAATTTTTCCAGAGGTCCACCTACAGGCCCTCTCTTCAAACAATTTTTAGGAGGGCCCCCTAAAGGCCCTCTCTCCAAACAATTTTTCCGGAGGTCCACCTACAGGCCCTCTCTCCAATTCCAGTTTCCAGTTTTATTTGCGCAAACTGCATACATTTTTATTTTTGGGATAGGTGTGAAAAATAATATTACTTGCGAATCTATATTGCCCAACATTGGATACGGTAGCAAGTAGAAGACCAAACACATGCTGCCCACAGGGTTACGCAAATTCCTGGTCCACCCGCAAATTCCTTTTCCACAATGTCAAGGAGGTCGAGGTTCTGTGGATGAGCAACAAGTTCTTCTGTACTGAAATCGCCGACAAAGTCTCCATCTAAGAACCTACAGACCATTGTGGAGAGAGCGGCACAGCTCGCCATCAAAGTGAGGAACCCCAAAGCCAGACTGCGCAGAGAAGATAACGAATAAATATCTCTGTGGTTATTTTTGCTAAATAAAAGTTAAATAAACCCCCCAAAAATTCATCTGTTCCTGTGCCTGATCCACCCAAGTTGAATCTGTCCCATCATGAGAAAGTCCCCCCCAAGGAGTCCCCACTGTAACTTGCTTCCCATACAACTACCTCACCCCCCGACACCTGTGTCTCGCCATTGTCCACCACCTCCTCAGACAACACTGGTAAATCCCCACTGTCAGCACACGGAAACAGCAAAAGGTCTTGCGAATTGGGGCAGAGAATGTTCTGGGCTAGCACATCAGGGGGTGACTATGGGGTTCCAGGGAGTACGTGACCACATGCAATCTCCATCTAAAAAGTCATGCCACACTTGATCAATCTCATAATTTACGACTGTACCGGTTGATGCTAAATTTTTAAGTTGGGGTCCTGTGTCGTCATTCTAACTCCATCCGGCTGTTGTCACCACCACACACGCTAGCCCAGGGGGCACTCCTCTGGCTCTTCCAGCTCAACCTCCTTCCCCCCAGCCTGCCCCCCCACCTACAGGCCCTCTCTCCAAACAATTTACATCTTTGTCCTATCTTTCTCTCTCTCCAAACCATTTTTCCGGATAGCTGCCATATACGGTTTTAAACTGAGTAGTATACATACCACACTTGATCAATCTCATAATTTACGACTGTACCGGTTGATGCTAAATTTTTAAGTTGGGGTCCTGCATCGTCATTCTAAATACATCCGGCTGTTATCACCACCACACACGCTAGCCCAGGGGGCACTCCTCTGGCTCTTCCAGCGAAACCTCCTTCCCCCCACCTACAGGCCCTCTCTCCAAACAATTTACCCGGGTAGGGGGACGTATTAGATATTGTACTGATTTTTAATTGCCTCCTGCGATAGACGGGAATCAAACCCGGATCAACTGCTTGGGAAGTAGCTTTGCTCACCACTATACCACCAGCAGCCACAGCAACTGATAAGAACAGATACTAAACTTGATTTCAGCTGCAGTGCCAGCATGAGTAGTGGTGTCACCTGCAGGCGGTGATGGACCTTCGTTGCACCTAGTTGGGTGCTTCCCTAACATGTGATGGGTATTTGCCTCGCCTTTCTTGGTCTGGGTGAGCACAATTGCCATGAGGGTAACCACCAGGCTGTTGCCTGAGAATTTCGGGTAATGGTGGGATTAGGCAGCCTCAGAGGCATCCATGCATGCTGCCCCTGCTGTTTCCTGTCCATTTCCGTGGTGTTTCCATCATTTTCTGAGGTTTCCAGGTTTTCACCCAGCCTTCCCTAGGCAGTGCCTTGGTCCCCTGCAAAAAATGCTCGAGTCTCCCATTGACTTCAATGGGGTTCGTTACTCGAAACGAGCACCCGAGCATCGGGAAAAGTTCGACTCGAATAACGAGCACCCAAGCATTTTAGTGCTCGCTCATCTCTAGTAATCTTATTTAACTCCCTGTAGTCAATGCAAGGTCTTAATCCACCTTCCTTTATACTTACAAAGAAAAACCTCGCCCCCATCGGAGACACTGAAGGTCTAATATGACGCTCTGGGGCAGACAAATTGTAAATACGACCCTTCGGATATTTGGACTCTTCAGTAAGGTCAATAGCACAATCATAAGGTCTATGAGGAGGAAGGAAGTCTGTCTCAGACATGGAAAATACATCAGTAAAATCACTGATATATTTTGGGAGTATCAGTGAATCAACACTAACCCCAGCTTGCATAACAGGCAAACAACAGGTATCATAATTTTTCCCCCACTTTTCAAGTTCACCTGTGGATAAATAAATCACTGGATTATGGATTTGTAACCATGGCATACCAAGTATTATTTCCGCCGACAAATTTTTCAAAATTAGAAACGAACAAATTTCAGAATGTAACGCACCCACAGTCAAGGTTACATCGAATCGATGGCAGTGATATGTATCGGGTTTTTTAATGGTAGCATTGGTACCCCAACAGACAAGGCAAAAGTATGGTCGATAAAGTTAGATGCAGACCCTGAATCCACAAATGCCTTTCCCGAACCTTTACGAGTGCAAAAAGAAACAACCATTAGTAACAATAATTTATCTTTTACCACTCCAGGAGGTACCTTATCCTTCCGGGGGTCAGGACATGGGGCCCTCTTAGAAGGAGGAAGTTTGGGACATTGCTGTAGCCAATAATCCGCCTTGCCACGGTAGAAACAGGCCCCCCTCAGACGTCTTTGGTCCCTTGTCGTAATTCCGAGCTGCATGGGTTCCCCTTGATGATCCTCTCCCAGGGATCTCAGGGGTGGAGCATTGGGTTGAACCACCATTGGAGGAAGAGTCTGACATACTCTCTGTCTTTCTCAGAGGCGTCGGTCCAGTCTTATGACTAAAGTCATAGTCAGCTCTAAAGAGTCAGGGGAGGGATAACTGACTAACATGTCTTTCAGGTCTTCTGATAACCCCAATCTAAATTGTCTCTTAAGCACTGGATCATTCCAGCCAGAAGGAACGCACCATTTACAGAATTCTGTGCAGTATTCCTCGACTGGACGGTTACCCTGCAGTTACAGCTCTCCTTAAATGTCAGCAAAAACCTACGTTCCCCAGAAAAAATGGTCGAGTAGTTTGATGTGGGGTTCGAGGTTTTGTAAGGAGGGAACAGCTACAGGTGCGGTCAGAAGCTGCTCCTGCTGCTGCAGCCTTTCTGCCAGCTCCTGTACGACCTGTGCCATGTTGTGCATTTGGTCGGTCAGAAACCGCATAGGCTCCATGGTAAGTATTGGCCTGTGATTCTGTCACATTTCAGGGGTATGTGCAGCCCTGAACTAAACCCCACCACTGACTCTGCCTACTTGCACGGCCCATCCTAGGCAACGGCGTACAACTTGACGACAGTCCCTAGCATAGGTACATGCTGGGGCGTATAGGGAGGGGAAACAATGGGAGAAAACAATAATCAAAGACAGAACACGCAATATAAGAATAATCACCAGACCAAGGTCAAACCAGGAAGTCATGTCTAAACCAAATCAAAAACATGAGCCGAGGTCAGAAGCCGAGAGGTAACAAAGTACAAGGGGATGAGACGAGGACGAAGTCAAGATCACTAACCGAAGTCAAAACACAATCGCAGGTTCTTGGAAATAAGACCAATCACAGACAACCTGTGGCCAGCAGGCTGCCTGTTTAAATAGGCCCAGCAGATGGGTCACGTGACGTGGCCAGCGTCATGTGACCCAAATCAGAAACCTCAATACACCTGAGCGCCTCATGGGCGTCGGTGCTCAGCTCCCCTGTTGCATGTTATCCAGGTGATGGAGGACGTCGGACACGCTTTTTGGACTTTCTATAGCACCCCGTTGAAATAATACTGACCTGCTGCATGCAGTTCGGTTCTAATTCCCATACTTCCAAGCAGGTGAGGGCACGTGCACTGCTGCAGCCAATGACAGTAGCATGTGATTCAGAAGCGATTTGCCACTTGGGGACACGTCATTGTCTACAGTGTATCCCATCCATCCAAAAATTTACAAGATGGGGATGGAACCGGGAAGCCCGGACTGAAGCAACAGGGAGCAAGCAAACATGATTTTTTTCAGCTGTATGCTATAGAAAATAAAATAGTCTAAAAACTGGACAAAGCCTTTAAAGGGCTTGTCTAATCAATTACATTTCTTTTTTTACTGAAAGCCAGGTCAGTGATCGGCTGATCGCTACAGATCCTGATTTGGAAACCATTCATCAGCTGGTCGCACACATATTTCCCCTGTAGTTGCCATTGAAGCTGATACATAGTATTACATAATAGCCGTCAATAAAATAATTTGTCAACACAGGTATATCTTGGAAGGCGGTGTCTGACAGAGTGAAAAGCCGTTTGTTAGCAGTGCTCCTTCATAGCTAGAGATGAGCGAATCATCCAAAAATTCACTTTGCCGAATGTTCGTCGAATTTTTTAAAAGATCCTTATGAATACAAAGCTATTCGGTCGAAGCTGCGTACAAATCATTCGTTATTCTGTCGTGTTCTGCGAACATTCCCTTGAATACTTATGCCAGAGCGTACAAAGCTTTAGCGTATTATTGTCTAGGCTCGCACAAAGAACGAATATACAGTAAAAGTATGTTACTTAACTGAATATGTAAGCATTAGCGTACAAATTCTTAGATGCGTAGTATTAGCGTTCAAATGATATAATGCGTATGTAGCGTTAGCATACAAAGATTTTAGACGAATCTTCCGAAGCGAATCTGAAAATATTCGGATTCGCTTCGGTGTAAAAAATTTCCAAGATTCGTATTGAATCTACGAAGCGGCGAATAGATTCGCTCATCTCTATTCATAGCCCATAGAGATAAATCCTCTAATGGCTTTCTATTAGCCATTAATGAAATAATTGAAATAACTGTCATTATAAAACACAAGATTCACTTGTTTTTCTAAGCATAATGGTGGGTGGATGCTCTCTTACTCTTTTATGCCTTATTGTAAACCGTTTAATGATAAACTAAGGTTACAATATGAAGATGCTGAATGCTTATACAATGTTTCCTATGAGAGATAAACGTCTTTTAATACAGATCTATGTGGTATGTAGATCAAAATTCATTGGAACACTTCTTCTTGCAAGAGCATCACACAGTGGCCAACACAGTTACAGTACCTTTCAAGGACAGAACATCCTTTACCAGACATAAAATCAAAAGCCCTTCATATCACCTGCCACTATCGCTAAATAAAATGTTATTTTCCCAAGATCTCCTGAGTGTAAGTTCACATTCATAAAAAGGACATGGGACGTCAGTATTAACTGGACCTGTGCACTGTGTGAGATTTGTACTTCATATAAATGCATTTAGGAAATATGTTAAAAATGCATCAAAAGAACTGCAAAAAGAATCACATCAAACCATTAGATGCACCTATACACAGAAACTGTATGTAGTCATATATAATACACACATCTAATAATACAATCTCAATTCCAAAAAACATTGGGACGCTGTGTAAAATGTAAATAGAAACAGAATGCAGTGATTTGCAAATCTCATAGACCCATATTTTATTCACAATAGAATATAGAGCACATATCAGATGTTGAAAGTGAGATATTTAACACTGGAGAATTTCATGTGCGAAACAGAAAAGGCTTACAGTCAATATTGGATGCTCGTGATCTATGGGACCTCAGGCGGCACTGCATTAAAAAGGCATGTCCTGGAAATCATGGCATGGACTCAGGAACACTTCCAGAAATCATTGTCTGTGAACACTATTCCCCATGCAATCCACAAATGCCAGTTAAAGCTGTATCATGCAAAAAAGAAGCCATATGTCAACACGATCCAGAAACACCTCCATCTTCTCTGGGCCAAAGATCATTTAAAATGGACTGAGGCAAAATAGAAAACTATTCTGTGGTCAAAATTTTACATTTTTTTTGGAAACCATTGGCAGCATGTCCTGTGAGCGGCGGGATCATCCAGCTTATTATTAGCGCACAGTTCAAAAGCCTGTATTTCTGATGGAACAGTAGGAGGTTGCATTAGTGCCTATGGCGTGGGCAGCTTACACGTCTGGAAAAGCACTATCAATGCTGAACAGTGTATAGAGATTTTAGAATAACGTGCTCCCATTCAGTCTCTTTCAGGGAAGGCCTTGAATATTTCCTCAAGACAATGCTAAACCACATACTGCATCCGTCACAACATCATGGCTTTGCGGAAGAAGAGTCTGCAATCCAGACAATTTACAAACAGAAAACATTTGGTGCATTTATTAAACTAAACAATTCGGCAAAAAAGACCCAGGACTGTTAAGCAGCGAGAATCTTACATCAGACAAGAACCTCAACAACCAAAAAAAGAAGCTTCCTGTGAACCCTCATCATTGTTGCACCAATGAGTGTTTGATGGTTATCTATACTTTAGATGCACCTAAAAAGCTAGTGGACCTGTGAAGTTGCTCAGGGGCCCAGGAGGTAAAGGAGACCATTAGTTAATGAATTTCATTATTATTATTAGGAATTATTGATGGGTTGTTTAAATAGGTATGGAGGTGCTCTAGGCTGAGTCAGCACTAAGTGATCCCTCGGCTGTCTGTGGCCACCCATGCTAGAAAGTTTTAACAGATAATACTGTATTTCAGCATATTACACAGAGTAGAAAATCTCTAAGACATACATTAAGCATCTAACACATGTCTGCACATATACATACATAAACCAACCTGTCATACACAATGGAAAAGTCATAGACCTCATTACAAGTTAATCCTACAATCTTTAACATATTACACACATGCTGCTCAACATGACCCAAAACCATAAAATATTTAAATACACATATAAATAGATGGTGGCAAACCCATACCTCGTGGTATAAAAATGTTGATGTAGAAAAATCAAACACAGCATCTAAAGTCGAAAAATCAACAACAGTGTCAAATCTAAAATTGACATTGACAATGTGCAATATGCAAAAAATTAATCACACCAAAAATAGAGCACCTATCCAACATGCCAACCAGTTTGTGACACTATAAAAGGCTACAGTCAAAGAAACGACAACCACCATCAACACAGAGGTGAGTTTTACTGTCAGCTTTCCCAAAGGGTACTAGATTACTGTATAATATATAGCATAACCCCACAGTGTAGGTGTTATACTGTATATTGTACGGCACGGTGTATGGATCATAATGTATATTGTACAGTATGGTGTATGGATTATACTGTATACTATACAGCATGGTGTATGGATTCTACTGTATATTATACAGCATGGTGTATGGATTCTACTGTATATTATATAGCATGGTGTATGGACAACACTGTATATTATACAGCATGGTGTATGGATTATACTGTATATTATACAGCATGGTGTGTGGACTATACTGTATATTATACAGCATGGTGTGTGTATTATACTGTATATTATACAGCATGATGTGTGGATTATACTGTATATTATACAGCATGGTGTGTGGATTATACTGTATATTATATAGCATGGTGTATGGATTATACTGCATATTATACAGCATGGTGTATGGACTACACTGTATATTATACAGCATGGTGCAGGAATTATACTGTATATTATACAGCATGGTGTACAGATTATACCATATATTATACAGCTTGATGCACGGATTATACTGTATATTATACAGCATGGTGTACGGATTATACTGTATATTATACATCATGGTGTACGGATTATACTGTATATTATACATCATGGTGTATGGATTATACTGCATACTATACAGCATGGTGTACGGATTATACTGTATATTATACAGCATGGTGTACTGATTATACTGTATATTATACGGCATGGTGTATGGATTATACTGTATACTATACAGCATGGTGTACGGATTATACTTTATATTATATGGCATGGTGTATGGATTATATTGTATATTATACAGCATGGTGCAGGGATTATACTGTATATTATACAGCATGGTGTATGGATTATACTGTATATTATACAGCATGGTGTACGAATTATACTGTATATTCTACAGTATGGTGTATGGATTATACTGTACATTGTATAGCATGGTACAGGGGTTATAATGTATATTGTACAGCAAATGCATGGCGGTTACACCATGCCGGACAATATAACCCCTGTGCATTGTTGTACAATATACAGTATATACACAGTGTATGCATACACACACACACATGAAACACATAAAAACTTACAGTTACTTGGCCCTTGTCTCCGACGCCACTTCAATGCTCTGGAGGGGGCTGGGGCCCTGGTCTTCTTCTCCCTTCTTCTTTCCCCTCTTTGCCGCACTTCACAGGTCCTCCCCGTCCAGTAGCAGTAGCGCGGCATGAGGGAGGAGGCGGGCCTGCTGGGAGCGCCGCACAGGAACGTCCTGAGCATCAGGACGTTAAGGGAAGCATAGTATATACCTGTTCCGAGCCCACCGCTACAGAGCTTCCCCATCGGAACAGGCATACACTATAAATTAAGTCCCGGGTTGCGGCGGGGAGCGGGTCAGGACAGGCCCTGAGCGGAGGCAGAAAGTAAGCTGCGTGGCCGCGCACCCACGCAGCTTACAGGGAACACTGTCCGTGTGTCCAAACTTCTGAAGTCTGTCTTTAACCCCTTGGCGACAATGGACGTACCGGTACGTCATGGGCGCGAGGTACTTAGCGCAACAGGGCGTACCGGTACGTCATGCATGTTAACCCCCGCTGCTCAGTGCAGCGGGGTTAACATGCTTTGATGGCGGCTGTTAGACACAGCCAGCCATCCATAGTGAAGGCCTCGGGGGGTGCCGTGCACCCCCCATAATGGCGATCGCTGTGAATGGCTGGTCTATTCAGACCAGCCATTCACAGCAGGATCCGTGTACTAGGCGGGGATAGCGCTATTCTAGCGAATCCCCGCCGAGTGTCAGGGGTTAGGGGGGGGTCAGGGTGTCCCCCCCGCCCCCCTGATTGGCTGTGGGCACATGGGTGGGCACATGGGTGGGCAGATGGGTGGCGGGGGGGAGACTTGTAATGTGCGGGCGGCTGCCGCGAGTGCCGCCCGCAATAATTTCTCAGGATGGCCGAGCGGTATTCAAGCAGAGTATCAGCATACAGCTGATACTCTGCTTGAAACTGCTGACATCGGTGCTGGCACCGATGTCAGCAGTTTAACCCCTTCCATGCCGCGGTCCGTAGGGACCGCTGTATGGAAGGGGTTAACAGGGAGGGAGCGCTCCCTCCCTCTCCCATCGGCGCTGCGGTGCGCTGGCAGCGCCGATGGTGTGGGCAGATGAGAGGGAGGAAGCTCCCTCTCCCTTCCATCGGGACGCTGCTCTGCTGTGGCAGCGTCCCGATGGTTACCATGGCAACCAGACACTTTCGTCTGGCTTGCCATGGAAGCCTGTTCAAGCTCCTGCTAAAGGCAGGAGCTTGAACAGGCTATAAGAAAATACACTTCAGTACACTATACAGTGTACTGCAGTGTATTGTAAAATACCAGACCCACTGGTTCTTGAAGAACCAAGTGGATCTGAGTCAAGAAAGTGGAAAAAAAAAAGTTAAAAAAAAAGTTAAAAAAAAAAGTTAAAAAAAAAGTTAAAAAAATTGATTAAAAATAAAAAAACACACAATACATAAACATGTTAGGTATCGCCACATCCGTAACAACCCGCTCTATAAAAATATTACATGAGATAGCCCCCCAGGCGAATGCTGTAAAAAAATTTTTAAAAAACTATGCCAAAATAGCCATTTTTTCCCTCTTCCCTCACAAAAAGTGTAATAGCAGGCGATCAAAAAGGCATATTTACCCCAAAATGGTATCAATTCAACCGTCATCTTGTCCCGCAAAAATTGTACCCTACCTGAGACAATCGCCTGAAAACTGAAAAAAATATGGCTCTCTGAAAATGGCAACACAAAAAAAATATTTTATTCTGTTCAAAAATGCATCTAATGTGTAAAACTTTCCAACAATAAAAAAGTTGGACATATTGGGTATCGATGCGTCCGTAACAACCTGCTCTATAAAAATATTACATGAGATGGCCCCCCAGGCGAATGCTGTAAAAATTTTTTTAAAAAAACTATGCCAAAATAGCCATTTTTTCCCCTCTTCCCTCACAAAAAGTGTAATAGCAGGCGATCAAAAAGGCGTAATTACCCCAAAATGGTATTAATTCAACCGTCATCTTGTCCCGCAAAAACTGTACCCTACCTGAGACAATCGCCCGAAAACTGAAAAAAATATGGCTCTCTGAAAATGGCAACACAAAAAAAAATATTTTATTCTGTTCAAAATGCATCTAATGTGTAAAACTTTCCAACAATAAAAAAGTTGGACATATTGGGTATCGCTGCGTCCGTAACAACCTGCTCTATAAAAATATTACATGAGATGGCCCCCCAGGCGAATGCTGTAAAAAATTTTTTTTAAAAACTATGCCAAAATAGCCATTTTTTTCCCTCTTCCCTCACAAAAAGTGTAATAGCAGGCGATCAAAAAGGCATATTTACCCCAAAATGATATCAATTCAACCGTCATCTTGTCCCGCAAAAACTGTACCCTACCTGAGACAATCGCCTGAAAACTGAAAAAAATATGGCTCTCTGAAAATGGCAACACAAAAAAAATATTTTATTCTGTTCAAAAATGCATCTAATGTGTAAAACTTTCCAACAATAAAAAAGTTGGACATATTGGGTATCGCTGCGTCCGTAACAACCTGCTCTATAAAAATATTACATGAGATGGCCCCCCAGACGAATGCTGTAAAATTTTTTTAAAAAAAACTATGCCAAAATAGCCATTTTTTCCCCTCTTCCCTCACAAAAAGTGTAATAGCAGGCGATCAAAAAGGCGTAATTACCCCAAAATGGTATCAATTCAACCGTCATCTTGTCCCGCAAAAACTGTACCCTACCTGAGACAATCGCCCGAAAACTGAAAAAAATATGGCTCTCTGAAAATGGCAACACAAAAAAAAATATTTTATTCTGTTCAAAAATGCATCTAATGTGTAAAACTTTCCAACAATAAAAAAGTTGGACATATTGGGTATCGCTGCGTCCGTAACAACCTGCTCTATAAAAATATTACATGAGATGGCCCCCCAGGCGAATGCTGTAAAAATTTTTTTTTAAAAACTATGCCAAAATAGCCATTTTTTTCCCTCTTCCCTCACAAAAAGTGTAATAGCAGTCGATCAAAAAGGCGTATTTACCCCAAAATGGTACCAATGAAAACCTCACCTCATCCTGCAAAAAATGAGCCCCCACATAAGACAATAGCTCAAAAAAATAAAAATCAATGGCTCCCGCAAACCACTCCATCAAAATCTGTGTTGTAAAATCCATATGGCGCTCCTTCTGCTCTGAGTCCTGCCATGTGCCCCCACACCAGTTTACCACAACATATGGGGTGTTGCTGTATTCAGGAGAAAATGGGTAACAAATTATGGGGTGGCTTTTCTCCTGTTACCCCTTATGCAAAAAAAAAAAATTGGGGCTAAAGCAACATTTTATTGGAAGAAAAAAAATTTTCATTTTCACAGCCAAGTGTTTCCAAATTCCGTAAAATGCTTAGGGGGTCAAAGTGGCCAGTACCCCCTTAATATATTCTTTGAAGGGTGTAGTTTCAAAAATGAGGTCACTTTATGAGGGTTTCCACTGTAGGGGTACGTCAGGGTCTCTCAATTACAAAATGGTGCCTAAAAACTATTCTAGCAAATTTTGCCTCCAAAATCCGTATGGCGCTCCTTTCCTTCTGACCACTGCCACAAACCCATAGAGACGTTTACCACCACATATGGGGTATTTCTGTAAACTGCAGAATCAGAGCAATGTAAATTGAGGTTTAGTTTGCTGTTAACCCTTGCTATGTTGCAAGAAAAAAAATATTAACATGAATAATCTACGAAAAAAGTGAAATTTTGAAATTTCACCTCCATTTTCCATTAATTCTTGTGGAACACCTCAAGGGTTAACAAAGTTTGTAACAGCAGTTTTTTATAATTTGAGGGGTGTAGTTTCTAAAATGGGGTCATTTATGGTGGGTTTCATTATGTAAGCCCCTCAAAATCACTTTATATCTGCATTGGTGCTAAAAAAAAATGGTTTTGGAAAATTTGGTGAAAATTTGAAAAATGGCTTTTAAACTTCTAAGCCTCCTAACGTCCTAAAAAAGTAAAATGATGTTTACAAAATGATGCCAACATAAAGTAGACATATGGGGAATGTAAAATAATAACTATTTTTGGAGGTATTACGGTGTATTTTGAAAGTAGAGAAATTGAAATTTGGAAATTTGGAAATTTTTCAGAATTTTTGGTAAATTTTGGATTTTTTCATAAATAAGGGTGAAATATACTGACTCAAATTTATGACTGTAATGAAGTACAATGTGTCACGAGAAAACAATCTCAGAATGGCCTGGATAAGTAAAAGCGTTCCAAAGTTATTACCACATAAAGTGACACGTCAGAATTCAAAAATTTGGCCCAGACATTAAGGCCAAAATGGGCTCTGTCCTCAAGGGGTTAAAAGCTCTGCTATGTCTGAACTATGTCCAAGTTCCTAAAATCTTTCCCGAATTATATGTGTCCATGTGCAGGAAGTCTGGCTCTTGTGGTTAATCTGCTTAGGTTCCTCATTCTGTTCGTCTGCCAGTGCTGTATTTTGTGTCATGCCTTTAACCTGTGTTTGCCTTGGTTCCCCTATATTCTGCTTGGTTCTGAATTATGAATAAACAACAGTATCTATTCTATACATAACTAGAACAGCTCAAATTTAATGTAAAGTAATAACAGACATGGTTCTGAATTTTGCCATGCCTGTGTCTCTGGTCACAAAACATCAAACTGGACTATCCAAAATCTATTTTATGGACAGTAGGTCAGCTGCTGAGTACACTGTAGGAGGTAGCAATCTGGTCACTTACCCACAGTGAAGTCTATATCCCTGTTCATTGATTAAAGTCTGAATACCGGAAAGGTGCCAGAATAATGCCCTTAAGGTTTGGCCCAATGTCAAATCGGTTACTTGGCTCAGTGGATCTACAACCATTGTCTGTAAACATGTCTGTAACAGGTGCCCTATTTTGGGTAGTCCAGTTTAATTTTTTGTGCATTGCACATTGTTATGATTTGGCACTGGTTTTGCATTCACTGTGCACCGTGCTTTTTACCAAAACCATTTATATAATGGTCCATAATGGTGTACATTTGAAACTGTTGTTGATTATAATTTTCTGCATATACATTTTTGTACTGAAGGTTATGAGCCTACCCGCATCCATTCACTGTATATGATTTGAAATATGTCATAGTTTTTAGGTCATGTTGGCCAGCACATGCATACTATGTTAACAAAAATTGTATGATTAACTTGCACTATATGAAGAATTGGGATACAGTTCTTAATGGTTAAATTCAAGTGTTCACTCAGTCCCATTGCCACAGGAGCATAAAATCAAGCACCTAGCCATAGAGTCTACCTTTACAAACATTTGTGAAAGAATGAGTTGTCCTAAAGAGCTCATTGAATTCTAGCATGACACTGTAATAGAATGCCACAATTGCAACAAGTCTGTTTATTAAATGTATTCCTTCTTAGATATTTCACCATCAACAGTGAGTAGCAAGTTAGTCACAAATTGGCAGACCATGTAACATTACAGAGCAGGGTCTATAATTGCAGAGGTGCATAACAGTCCCCAACACTATGCTGACTCAATAACTGTTCCAAACCACCTCTAGCAATAACATCAGCACATAATGTTCAGCGCACAAGGGAGTTTCTTGGCATGAGGTTCCATGACTGAGCAGCTGTATGTAAGCCTTACTTTACCAAGCACAATGCCAAGAGTTGGATAGAGTGGTGTAAAGTATACCACCACTGGACTCTGGAGCAGTGGAAATAAGCTCTGTGGAATGATGAATTACTTCTGTATCTTATAGTCTGATGGACGAGCCTGGATTTAGCAAATTCCAGGAGAACATTGCCTGTCTGACTGAACAGTGCCAACTGTAAAGTTTGGAGGAGAAGGGATAATTCTATGGGGTTGTTTTTCAGGGGCTGACCTAGGGCCCTTAGTTCTTGTGAAGGAAAAATCTTAATGCTTCACCATGCCAAAGCATTTTTGATGGTCCTCTTCTGTTGTATCATGACTCTCTCTTAAGGCTTAGAATATCCATCCCAAACCTATAATATTGCTCATAAAATACTTTTCAAAGTCCCTTTTTTACTGCAATCACAATGTAGGACCTGTGGCAATTTATGTATTTCAAGTTTTGCAATCACTTGGTTGGTTGCTTACCAGAAGTCTGTGTTGACTTTTAAATGTATAACCTTTAAAAAAAACTCATATCTCCTGACTTGAAAACATTACATACATTTGTAGTATTGTGTGGCATATTTCTCTCACATAAATGTCATGTGTGAGGCACCTGCTTCTATTTGCAATTTATCTTGCTGCTCACAGATGACTAAACTTCTGTCATATGTTACCCATTAAAAAATTAGATTGCAGATTATACATTTATATCTGCTAAGCAACTGTTTAAGAAAATGCTGAAGGGTATGGATGTGTCATTGACAATCTGAGAAAATAGTTCTGTTGAGATGGTGGAAAAGGACTGTGAAAACATGAACCATTTATTTATGTAAACTGGAGAGCTAAGAATTACTGCACAGCATCGGAGAAGAGAAAATAATCATGGCTCCATTAGTCAACTGAAACCATTAGAACGGCTGCTAATTTGCATTTTAAAGCCGTATGTTTTTTCTTATCTTGTAGATTTGTTATCTTATGTGGGGGGACCATCTGCAAAGGCCAGAAGGAGCTTTTTCTCTTGTGCTGATAGATTCATCGCTATAAACAGCTCTGAGGAGATATTTGTCAAGTGTGTAGATTCTGTTGTTCATAGATTGCTGCAATGTTGCCATACATGTGTTGGCACAGCGAAATGCCAAAAAGGTGTTGAGATATTTATAGTATGATTACTGAACATCAAATGCAAAACATAACCCGCTTTCCTTTACTATGAAGTCTATCAGGAAATCAATTAGCAAGCGGGTAGATTTTGTTTGAGGCAGATTATTTGCCTGATATAATTGGAACTGACAAAATGTAAATGAAAAATAAGATCAATCACCTCTAACATTGATACAATATCTATTCTTGATAGCACTTATCTGACGTTTGTTAAGAACAGCTTATTTGTGAACAGACGGTGTATGATCTTTGTGTCCGTTTATAATGCTATCTTTGGAAAGTAAACTGGTGGGTGATTTTATGTCTTTTACATTCTTGCATGAAAATGTATTGTAATTGCAATATTGAAATTGTAACAACAAGAAGGAAAGGTTGTGGAATTACAGAAATCACATGATTGATAGATATGTTATTGATATGCAAATGCTAAATAATTAACAGGTAATAATGGAAACAAAATATTCAAAACATTTTTTAGCATTGAGTATGAACGCCAGACTCAGAAATACACACTTAACCACCTTGGTATGTTATCAATGAGGTTATTAATGGTTGTCTGAGGAATGTTTTGCCACGCTGAATCCACTTGGGCACACAAATCATCAAGATCCCCTGCTGGCAGCTCACGTTGCAGTTGCCGACTAATGACATCCAGATGTGCTTGATGGAAGACAAGTCTGGAGATGCTGCAGGCCATGGTAGCAAATTTAGGCCAAGCAGGCTGCTCACATTAGCATTAGTAATATTCGTCTTGATGTTGTCCTGTTAAAAAACAGCTCCTTAACACTTTGGAGAAATGGCCATACCACTGGTTCTACAACCAAATCAATGTAACGCTAAGCAGTTATTGTACTTGAAATGAAGACTCGAGGGTTCTGGCTACCATACATTTTGCCATACCATATTCCTGGGAGCAGGACCAATGTTCCCTCTTGAAGGCCTCTTCACGGTGTTGCCCATGTGGTCTCCAGACCAAACTCCGGCTATCATTGCATCTGAGAAAAAAATGAGACTCATCACTGAAGAGGACAGGCCTCCATTCCAGCCTCCATTATGTCTTGCTGTGTAATATGATAGCCTTTAATAGTGGTGGCATGAAGTCAATTCTCCCAACCACTGGGGCATGGAACAATGGACAGTGCTAACATCTTGGCCTAGGAGTGTTGACCCAAGGTCTCTTCATTCAAGGATTCTGTCCCTCTCAGTTTTCCACAAGTGATTATAACTGGCATGTCAACAAACAGGTGATCACACAATCATCCCACATAAATTGATCCAATTTTCGAGTTTTCTTGTGGTTAAAAAAAAAACTTTCAACTATTTTATTTCAATCTGGTTTTTATGACCCTTCCATGTGCCACAGATTGGGGCAAGGTGCTTGAAAATGTGATCATCTGCAGATCATCTTCCTCTGTTTGCATAACCTTATTGCTTTTTCTTTTTGGTGTGGTTATTTCATTGCTGAGGCCTGTATACTCAGCCTGTATACTGCAGTTTTACAATGTTAAGCTACTGGGATGGTTCAGTAAAACTTGTCTCACTAAAGAAAGACCTAATATAGCTGTATTTTTTTGGGAAAAAAGTTGAGTAACTTTGTAAATAGTTTTATTTGCTTACCTGGTAAGATTTTTAACTGCATAATGTTTAACATCATTTTACATCATTTTAATCTCTGTTCACACTTGTAGTAAACTCAGTTTTGTCAGATATATACTGTTTTTTTAATCTTTAGATTAAAGGGGTTATCCAATCCCTTAAAATGTTCCCCCATATGCCGGGCCCCTCACATTGAATATACTTGCCTGGTTCCCTGCTCCCTGAACAGCTCCTACGCCCGGCACAGCCGCTGTAGTTTCACCACATGCGCGGATGAAAACATTCGGTGTTGGGGGAAGCAGCCAATGGCAGATGGGGACGAGCCTCCCTAATGTCACCTGCCTGCCATTGGCTGCTCCCCCAACACCGAATGTTTTCATCTGCGTACGGGAAGAAGCAGCAGAGGTGGCGCAGGGAGCCAGGTAACTATATTCAATGTGAGGGGCCCGGCATATGGGGGGGGGGGCATTTTATAGGATTGGATAACCCCTTTGATGGATTCTGCTGTACTAGTCTTTCAATTGAAAGTAGTGAAAAGATTATGGATCCATCATAACTGAATGGGATCCTCATATCCATCATGGCTCCTGTCCATAATACGATTGTGACCAGAGCATTAACAGTTTAGCATATTATTTATATGCACTATGCACTATGTAAGCACTATTCAATTTAGTGGAATTAGACAACTGACGAGTACATGTATATACTTTTCTATTGCATGTATATATCTATGAATCTAATTGAATCATTGACTACAAAAGGAGCCAAAATAATATTCTGAGCATTTTAAGTCATTGTTCAACACACCAGCCAATTTATTGAATTTTAATATGTATTTTAAACCATCTTGGTTTAACGCAATGTTTTTTACAGACTGTTACACAGTACTGTATTTAAAAAAACACACAAAAAAACGGTATTTTAAATGGAAATGCTAAAAATATTGAGAAAGCACTATACTTTTAACAAGAAATACAAATGGCACCCCCATATGCCAACCCATGCACCACAAACTAATTGACATGACATATTGACTGGCACAATTCCGGGGATCGGAGAGCAGGACTATGCATACCATTGCAACTCTGCAATAATTACTGATTAAAAGCTAGTTAAAAGGCAATGAAGACTGAAACATAGATTAACCAAATGATCCTCATCTACAGCAAAGCCATAGATAGATGGGAAACCATTATGAAATCATCACTTAAAGTGTCTACAAACATTAATAGCTCTTTGAAAGTCTAGAAGATTTATAGCCCTGCTACTGTACTCAGTCTGTAGATGCTGTGTTAGATTCCTCGTGCATAAGAATGCCTTCATTTGGTTTCATCGTTATTGGCTGCAAGTGCTGCCCAGGGATTTGGGAGTTTATAACCATCACCACTGCAGCTATTTTTAACCTTCATAACTGAGTTCTTTGTTTCATATTGCTTTATATGGGAAATGTCAGTGTTTAGTAACGTTTAATAGTTTACACAATTCAATAAGGCCAATATGTTTTCAATGTTGTTATACTTAGTGGAATGTTCATTAGAGCTTAGGTTATAATAACAGTTTTTCTTGCTGTATAATTTACAAGGTTTTCATGTTTGTATGGATATTGTTTAGCTAATTTGTGGCTATTATCTCTGCAGTCACTTTGGGGCACCTTAGTAGATGGATTTCAAGCAAGCGGTTAATCTATTTTTTTCCACTGCTAATTTATAGTCCTGCACTAGATGAATCATAAGCAGCTAAGACTCACAAAGTGCATAATCATGTTTAATTTCAGTGCTCAGTTACTGTAAACACGTTATTTTATACAATATTAATCAGAGACCGGCGAGGCGCTTTACTATGTCAGGTTTTTTCACATTTTACACCAACCTGTTTTAATTAATTATTGCTGTCTTCTGTGCCTGTATTGTACAAATCACAAAGAATCTGGCATTACTTAGCTAGGGAGATTGTAAATGAATTAGTAAGGCATATTTGTTTTGTGCTACCAATTATTTAAAATGTCTTATTGAACAGACAGGGTGGCTTATAATAATGGACGCGAAACCTAACGTACAATATATCTTACCTGAATTTACTGTGCAAATGTATGTAATTTATCTCAGAGCAGACAGGTCTGGCTGAGAGATGGCTTTAGTGAGATTTCTGACATTAAGTTCAGAAAAATATCTACCCCCATGATGCACTGGTCTTCCAATCTCTGCATGCAGTATTCTAGATTACACTGATATACAGTATAGGAGTACAATGAGCCAACAAGGTGAGTCTTCCTATAATAAAAAATACTTATATGGATTTGTTTGCAGTAAATAATATTTCAGATCATTTTAATGACATCAGTCAAGTAAAATATGTGAGATAACCAATCAAGCTGAAATCCCCTTCAATGGATTGTCTGAGATTTTGATATGGATGGCTTTATCCTCAGGATAGGTGATCAATATCTGATCTGACTCCCGACACCCCACCGATCAGCTGTTTGAGGATGCTACTGCTTTTAATTTTGAAAATAAGGATATACTGTATCTGTTTTACATTGGATCATGAGCTCCTCAGAACATTTTCAGTTTTGTTTTGTTTTCATTTTATTTGTATTTTCTTTTTAAGCAAAACCTTCAGTTTCCAGACACAGTACTGAATATTCCATGCCATGATTGCTGCCATAGAAGAAGAAGTAAATTCAGGAAGGATGGGATGTGTGATATGGAAGAATTTGAAGCCAGCAGTCTCTTTGAAGTCTTGAATGGCTGAAAAATTACTTCATATGCCAGGCTTTGTCAGTAAGTAAAAGGAAGGAAAATACATTCATTATTTGGTTCATGGAAAGTTGAGTGATAATGTCATTTGTAAAGAAAATGTGACATAAATTTTTAAAGTTTAGATTAAGTGATAGACTGTTCTGTTATGTATGCTATAATGCATTCACTTTCTATGTAACATTCGATGAATTCAATAAAATAAAAACACTTGTGGCTTGCTGAAGATGCACGCTCTGAAAACACAAGAGAAAGTGAATTTTTAGCTTCGCCTTCGGAAATTTTGAAAAGAAAGCTCAACAGTTATTAGTACTGTTATTTAGTGGATATATAGTTAGTTGGTAAATTTACTTACCTAGCTTCCTTACTTTTTAGCTGTAAAGTTACATATAGCAGGTGATGTTTAATCACACTAGTTCTTAAACAGGTACTATAATATTGATGGCCCAATCCCACCACCCTCTTTCATCAGCTCAGTGAAGAGGCCGCAAGTGCTGCATTTCCTTATATGTGTACCAGACACAGTGTTATACTTTGATAGTGGCTATGCCTGGTACTACAGCTCACTTTATTCAATGGGACTGAGCTGCAATACCTGGAACAGTCACTACCAAATGTATAGCATTGTGCCTGGTAAACAAGGAACTCACAGTACTGAAGCTCCTTTAATCAGATGATCAGTATCAGATCAATGGAGGTCTGCCTTTTTGAAGGTGATATTTGAATATTATTGGTCTATGTTCTGGATAGGCCAGACTGGTAGCAGTCAAAATTTAAGAGTATTCATTAGAGATGAGCGAATCTATTCGGCGCTTCGTAGATTCGTATCGAATCTTGGGATTTTTCAGCTGCGAAGCGAATCCGAATATTAGGTGATTCGTTTCGCTTTTGTACGCATTTGCTACGTAGTGTGTCCTATAAATTATACGCTATTCTACGTATAATTTAGTTACTCTATACGCTGTCGCGTACAAATTCAATTCAGCGATGCAGACTTTTCCCTGGTAGTTACTCTATACGTTGTTGAGTACGAATTTAATTCAGCGATGCAGACTCCTCCCTGGTAGTTCCGCCCCTTTCGCCAGCGCGGGAGGATGACGAGGCAACTCAGGAAATTAAGTAGCACATTTGTGCGCCTCATCCCTTTTTCCCCCTTTTCAGGTTATTTGGGGAGCCCCTTGAAAGAGGGTTTTTAAGGAACCTTTGCTGCTTTTTTTTTACCCATTTGGATTACAATATTACCTATGTGGATTACAAATTGCAACTGAGTTTGGGACTCTGCTCCAAAAGCGTAAGAAGAAAAGAGACTTAAACGTGTCCGTGAGCATACTAGGTAGGTGATATTTAACATTATACCTATAATAATGTATTTGCACTTTACCATATATATGTCTCGAATATTCGCTCTGCCTCTGAGGAGTGCACGCCGCGGCCTCTCCTCGTACGTGCCTGCGCATTACGTAATCGCTTAGACAATAGTACGCTGAGATTCGTAAGCTATTTGTACGCTCATGCGTACGTCTTCTAAGAAGTTGCGTACATTTTGTAAATGAACGTTCGTTATTAGTGAGCGAATGTTTGCTATTAGCACATAATAACGTATATTTTGTATGCAAATACAACAAATCTATTCGTCGAATATACGAATTTTAGGAACAGTTCGGCGAATGTTCGGCGAATAATTTTTTGAATGATTCGCTCATCTGTAGTATTCATGTAAGTACTGTAGTGCCCTTATTATTTACATGCTTCTGTCTACCTGCCCCATCTAATTATTGGTGTAGGAGTGGCTGTGCAGGGTATTGGAGTTTTGCCTGTTTACTTGAACGGGACAAAGCCCGCAAAATACTGCACTGCTCCTACAAATGTCTACATGTAAGTAGATGGACTCATGCAAACAATAAAGAGGCCATTGTACTTGCATATGCACCATGGTCCTGTCAAACACCTAGTCCCTGGGGGTGCTGAGAATCCGACCCCCACTTATCTGATAGTGATGTCTTATCGATATTCTGATAATGGACAACCCTTGAACCCCTAAAGAAAAACTGATTGATCTCTAAAGAAAATTCACTGCTATTCTTAGAAAGCTTCCTCTTGTTTCTTGTAAAATAAATGTCAGTTTTTCTTAAAGGGGTTGGCCACTTTGTTAGCACTTATTAATACTCTAAAGAAAGCAGGGAGACAATAAACTTCCTAATATATCTTCTGCAGCAGATCTGCCTGCTTTCCTTGCTATTGGAAGCCACGCCCCCTCAGTCCTGCTCTCATAGCTGCATGTCTTCTCCATGTCTGCACCTGCACTAGTCCATGGAAGGAGTGTGCTGCTCCTGGGTCCTAAAGGCACCCTGCTTGTGTCAGAGAAGTTTCCTTCTGCTGTGACTGCAGTCATGACTATACAGGGCTGAAGGGGCTTAGCAGAGAAACTTGTTAGAAGCTGAAATAAAGAAACTTTGCAAGAGGAAGAGAGACTGAAGAGAAGCTGTGATGGACCTCACTGACTGCAGTGATGTAGCAGGGCCAGGAAGGTGCTGTAGACAACAAAGTGTGAGCAATCCTAGTGTCTGTCCTGTCAATGACCACTCTGCAATGTGATCTTATCACAGACATGTTTATTCCAGCCAGAACAACAGGCCAGGAGCTTTAACCCCCTTCTGAGCTGTCAGTATGGCTGAGGTCAGTGATATCAGCAGCAGTCACTGATGTCATCTGTAAATATGTGCCCTCTCCTTCCTGCGCACTGTATATAGTGATATAGGATGCCCCCAATACAGTGATATGTGATCACCACTTTATACTGTATATAGTGATGTGTGACCCCCTGTATACAGTAATAGTTGACCCCACCACCACCACCATACACTGTATATACTGATGTGTGACCCCCCACCACTGCATACAGAGATCTGTGAACCCCTGTACAGTGACCCCCTTTATACTGTATATACAGATGTGTGACCCCCTGTACATTATATATAATGATGTGTGACCCCCTGTACACTGTATATAGTGATGTGTGACCCCCTGTACATTATATATAGTGCCGTGTGACCCCCTGTATATTATATATAGTGATGTGTGACCCCCTGTACATTATATAGTGATGTGTGACCCCCTGTACATTATATATAGTGTGGTGTGAACTTCTGTACATTATATACAGTGATGTGTGACTCCCTGTACATTATATATAGTGATGTGTGACCCCCTCTACATTATATATAGCGGTGTGTGACCCCCTGTACATTATATATAGTGATGTGTGACCCCCTGTACATTATATATAGTGATGTGTGACCCCCTGTACATTATATAGTGATGGGTGACCCCCTGTACATTATATATAGTGAGGTGTGAACTTCTGTACATTATATATAGTGATGTGTGACTCCCTATACATTATATATAGAGATGTGTGACCCCCTGTACATTATATATAGTGATGTGTGACCCCCCCGTACATTATATATAGTATAGGGAGATGTAGGGAGATTTTGAAAGGTGGAATCTGATTGGTTGCTATGGGCAACCAAGCCAGTTTTCCTTTACACCAGTTTTGATAAATCTGTCCCATAGTTTGCAACTTTTTAACGCCACTTTTTAGGAACAAGGGAAATGATAACTCCCCCCCTCATTCTGTTTTTGGCTTACATCCAGTGGCACAACTAGAAATGACTGGGCCCCACAGCAAATTTATGAAAAGGGTAACCCCCCCCCCTCCTTTACTGTTGGGACTGGGGCGTTCTTTCTATTGCTATGTCTGTACAACAGTTATTCACTGATAACTGGGTTATTGATATTATCTAAGGGACTCTTGTCTCTATGGGAACCCAGGTGGGCGGGGGAGGTCATGTGACTGCTCCTCTAGACATGCTTGCTGCAGTGCATGCTGGGATTTTAACTTTCACTTTGCAGCTGCTCTTCCCACACAGCCTGTCTGAGGGAGCTCCTCCAGGGAAGTGTGTCATGGTGAACAGGTTAGATAAATGACGTACAGCCAGTACACGTCACCTGAAAAATACTTCATAGTGTTGGCTATTGTCTGGGGGAACTTTGGATTTTTGATACAGTACTTAGGGTGGCCAACCCCTTTAAATATGAAAAAAGAGACGTTTCAATCGGAAACCTTGAGGTTTCCCTAGGAAATCAGTGCCCCAGGGAATTGGCCCAGTTTGCTATGACTAAAGGCCCTTTTAGACGGGCCGATTCTTCTCCCTGCCCGAGCGCCGATCAGCGATATCGGCGCTCGGGCAGGGAGCCTTTACACGGCCCGACGAATCGAGCGCCCGGCCGCACGAGTGATCGCTGTATCGCTCGTGCGGCCGGGAAGCTCCATACTGTCAGGCGCACATCGCCTGTTTACACAGGGCGATGTGCGCCCGACAGATTGGATCTTTTGGTTTCTACAAAAGATCCAATCAGCCGACGAACGAGCGTTTTGCTCGTTCGTCGGCTGATTAGGGCCACTTTTACACGGGCCGATTATCGGCACTAGCGTTCCTAGGAACGATTTTTCGGCCGATAATCGGCCCGTGTAAAAGGACCTTAATACCATCTCAGATAAGGCAGATACTGTGGATAAGAAATAATGTGAAAGAAAATAAAATCAGCTGCTTGTGAGATGAATTCTACAGTGATTATTGGTACATAGCATTAAAGGGAACCTGTCAGCAGGACATTCACTGTTAAATCAGTCAAAATGCCTTGTAGGGCTAGTTCAGCTAGATGTAATGATAACTTTCACTTAGTGATCCTTTGCTGCATTCTGGAGAACAACTACTTTTAATCTATATGCAAATGAGCAATTAAGTGCACCAAGGGCAGTCCAAGCCACTCTGTGCAAGCCTTGCTCTTCCTGTTTCCTCTGACAGTAACTCCCCCTCCTCGATCTACAGGGCCAGCTTCCTACATTGTTATCTCATCTGGCCCTGTCAATCAAGAAGAAAAGGAAGGGGCTGGTAGTGTAGGCAAGAAGAGTAAGGGTGCACAGAGTGACTTGGACCCACCCTCAGTGCACTTTACTTATTTGCATAAGGATTAAAATATGTTTTTTTCTCCAGAATGAAGCAATGGATCACTAAGTAGAAGGTATTATTATGTTGAGCTAAGCTAGCCCTGCAATGCATTGTGCCTGGTTTAAGTGAAGTGAATTTCCTGGTGACAGATTCCCTTTAAGACCAAGGGTATTAACCAGTCACCAAAAATATTTGTGATAGAATTTGAAACAAGATTTTGTAACAAGACAATATTATACATATTACCTGATAAGAAAGGTAGCTGAAGGGGTAATAATGAGGGAGAACAAAATATTTATAGACAGCTTAATACTTACACTTAGTTGATTTGAGAAAGATTCTTACTGATTTTATTTCCTTGTCTGCAAGCTTCTTCAAGTCTGCAAGGCACAGGGTGACAGATGCACCATGTCATTCAAACTGACATAGATGTTAGAATCTGCGTTTTCATTTCTTAGCATTTTGAAGTAAACCACAAAAACACATCTTTCATCTTATCACCAAAGTGTGCAGTCTCAAATGATTTCGAATAAAAAGATAAAGAGATACCATTTAAACATCTTGGGTCCCTTTAAATATCCATAGCTGTTCTTTACTTACTCACATTTCCTTCTTCAGCCCTGAAAAATGTGAAAATCAATCCAACCTACAATTATTTTATATTGATCTTCATATTTACAGCTCAACTACAAATTTGCAGAAATCCAAAAGATGAAAATTTACACATTTGCTGTCTTTATTTTCAATTTTATCTGCTTGACTATGCTTTCCAGAGCCTCATATGGCCCCATTCTTGTCTATGAGACACCACATAGTGCTTAAACTGCAGATGTAATCAGAATTCTGGACACATCCATGCAAATTAGCACATTCTGAGTCAATTCTTTAGCATCTGCCCTTTGCAGGGATATCTCAAAGCATTAACTCTCCGCATTAAGCAGTTTGGATGGTAAAACCTAGGTTAAGGACATACACAGACAAAGATGCACTTGGGAATATCAAAGACACCCCACTGGTGCTCATCAGACTAATTTCAAAATAGAGCATTGTGTAATAGATTTTCTGCTGCATTTATTGTTTTGACTTTAGGACTTTAATTTTCTATTATGCTCAGTTATCTGTGCATGAAGATTTAGAACATCTGGCAACAGAACATTTTTAGTTACAGATTCCCAGTGCTATTTAATGTGATGTAGCAGGGAACAATTAGTTATCGTTCAGAGCATCATAAAGTACAGGCTTAATTTTTTACCCACCTAGGTGGGTATTTTCTGATCTGTTAGAAAGGTGCACGATATAATCTGTAGTGATTGTCATTTTCTTATCAGTGACTGTTTCTGTGAGTAAAAACCTCTCTTCTTATTGTATCTGGGTCATGTGACCAACTCCCTGACCTCCAACTGACCCAGGACAGAAAGCCAGTAACTGCTCTATTCATTCCTATGGGAGCCACACTTTCAGTCTCATAGGAATACATAGAGAATTAGACTTCCTGTCCACACATAAGTCTATGTGTGAGTTGGTGGGCCTAATTGCTGGTCACATGACACAGATAAGAAACTTCAGGATGATATAAGTCAAAAATTCAGACACTGGTAAGAAAATGACATTTACTACAGATTATATCATGTACATTTCTAGCAGGACATGGAATAAAATTTTTGTCAGGAGTTCTTCTTTAAGGTTCTTAAGGGCATGTCCACCTTTGTGGAAATTTTGTTTGTGGTTTATAAAGGTCTAGTCTGTTCAGCTTTATTGCACTTTAGTGTACAATGAAGGTATAATTAATCTTATGTTAAACCAAACACATTGATGATGGCTGCTATGCAGCAGCTGAGGGTTTTAGAACCATCAGATTCGATCTCCAAATTTGGAAATGTCAATTCAAAGAGTCCCTCCAACAAACTAAAATAAGCCTCCCAACCATTGGGATCCTGAGGATGCAGATACAGTTGAATATAATATTAAAACAAGGAGCCATCGGCTTCCTGATCCACCATTCCTTTATGGTTCAGTGCAGGCATGTGCAGTGACTTCATTGTGCTGCACTAATTCGTAAATAGCAAAGACCAGATAGGGGAGTAGATCTGAGGAAGGCAAGTATTCAGTTTGCACTGTGGAGGCATCCATCTGTGTGGGGTGGCATCACTCTGTGTGGGAGCCAATTATGAGTGCATCACACTAAGTCATTGGGCATCACAATGTCTAAGAGGCACTTAGGGGACAACATTGCTGTCCGAGGGACACCTTTATTGTGATACCAGGTTAGTTACAAAGTTTTCAAACTTTTGGCCAGCAGATGAACCCGTACTTTTTAAGGTTAATTTTGGACGAATACAGTAAAGCGGTGCAGAGCACCATTTTAAAGCACGTGTTGATGGGAAAAAAAAACTAGGAAGGAAAAGAAGGATTCTCACATGACCCTGAGAGGAAGTGGAGGGGAGGCTTGCCCTAATTGGCTCACAGGCCAACAAATAGCCTGAATGAGCAAATCAGTGCTGCAGCAGGCATGGAGGTGCCCTAGCAGAATATCTTCCTTTGTTGGGCTGTGAATGAGGCTGGATGGGTCTTACAGTGTCTGACAGAAAAAAAAAACATCCTAGGGAGTCATAGACAGTCACAATCAGGCTTGTATTCTATTGCCAGGGACATTGAAGGGAAATACTAGAATTACAAAGAAGAAACTTCCTCTTTATCTGTACGTGTATCTCCCATCTGGCAGTTTTTCTCCATGCCATGCTGCCAGAAGCCAGAAGCTTTGCCCTGTGCAAACTGTTCTGGAACAAAATTAGACGTGGGCAGGCAAACATAAACGTAGGCACCACAGTTCTATTGAACCACATGAAGCGGCATCACCCCATCTTGGAGCTCCCTCCTTCTCCTGGTTCCCCTTGTGGCAGCAAGGCCGCATCCACAGGCAGTATGTTGTCTTTCACATCATCATCATCCCTTTCTGCTTCTTCCACTCAGACTCCTCTTCCTCCCTCTCTCCATCATCAGTCATCGATAATGGAATGTGTGGCCAGAAAACAACTCTAAATGCCCAGCAATCTGCTGGTGCGCAAGCCTAATCCCGACCTGGCAGTTGCTGGCAATGCATTTACTGCCATACCATTTAGTAGAGTCTGCTGACATACGTTCAGCCTTGCTGGAAGATACCTAGCCATAATTATTTCTCCAAAAAAAGACGTCCCAGTCTTGTATTCTCATGTAGTAGAGAACGAGTCGCTGCTTGCGATTCTAGCTGTGTGGCAATGTTCACACCACTGTGGACACCTGGAGCAGCTCTTACAGGCAGGGGCAGTATATGTCTTCCACAGACCACTGGATCTATCTTTTTTGCAGCCGTGGCAAGGCAGCAGTCCAGCAAGGAGGCCAGGTCTTTTTGACCCCCTAACGATTGTGTCGGCTTGGCTCCCACACCAGGTACACATCTGCCTCCTCCTCCATGGACACTCGCCCATCCACAACAGCAGCAGGGCACAGCGTTGCTTGCATTTATCTTACAACAGATACTGATGCTCATGCAGCAGTTGATCATGGTAGAAGAAGCTAACGCATCTTGTCCACCCTGTAGCTGTTGGGGATCTAACATAGTGACATAGTTTATAAGGCTGAAAAAAGACATCTGTCCATCCAGTTTGGCCTGTTATCCTTAAAGTTGATCCAGAGGAAGGCAAAAACCCCTGTGAGGTAGAAGCCAATTTTCCCCACTTTAAGGGAAAAAATTACTTCCCGACTCCAATCAGGCAATCAGAATTACTCCCTGGATCAACGACCCATCTCTAGTATCTATAACCTGTAATAATGTTACCCTCCAGAAATACATTCAGGCCCCTCTTGAACTCTTTTAGTGAACTTACCATCACCACCTCCTCACGCAGAGAGTTCCATAGTCTCACTGCTCTTACCTTAACGAATCCTCTTCTATATTTGTGTACAAACCTTCTTTCCTCCAGACGCAGAGGATGTCCCCTCGTCACAGTCACAGTCCTGGGGATAAATAGATGATTGGAGAGATCTCTGTACTGACCCCTGATATATTTATACATAGTTATTAGATCTCCCCTCAGTCGTCTTTTTTCTAAAGTGAATAAGCCTAATTTTGATAATCTTTCTGGGTACTGTAGACCACCCATTCCAGTTATTACTTTAGTTGCCCTCCTCTGAACCCTCTCCAGCTCTGCTATGTCTGCCTTGTTCACAGGAGCCCAGAACTGTACACAGTACTCCATATGTGGTCTGACTAGTAAATTTGTAAAGTGGCAGGACTATGTTCTCATCACGGGCATCTATCCCTCTTTTGATGCAACCCATTATCTTATTGGCCTTGGCAGCAGCTGTCTGACACTGATTTCTGCAGCTTAGTTTGCTGTTCACGAAAATTTCTAGGTCCTTTTTCCATGTTGTTGTTACCCAGTGTTTTACCATTTAGTATGTACTAGTGACTTGCATTATTCCTTTCTAAGTGCATAACCTTATATTTATGAGTGTTAAACCTAATCTGCCACTTCTCTGCCCAAGCCTCCAGTCATCATGGTATAATGTATCAAGTTCATCATGGTATAATGTACGTTCCTTGTCTGGACAAATGGAATATCTTCCTGTAACCCTTATATACTATTTCAATTGAAAGTGAAACCATATATGTTAAATTATGGGGTTTGTCATTTCTCCTGTCTGGTGGTATATGATCCATAGTTATTAGGCACATCCATTATAGCCGCTATATATACCTAACACTTGCCTTATAGCCTTGATAGTCTGTGCAGGAGATAAATAGAACCACAGCAATATATAATAGTAAGTGATGCCGATATTGCGCTTTGAAGCAGCATCAGATGTCACATGATCGCATGCTACATAGCGTTCTGTTGCCTAGCGACTAGTTACTAGGACTCACATGGTGTTGCGTAATTTGTCACGTGACCGCGATCACGTCTCGCGGTATCACGCGCTGCTGCATGCGCATTGATCTACATCCAGATGCGCTGTATTTGACTACGGCCGGTAATATTTTCAGGTAAATACTTGGTTCATATATACATAGACAATCCTTTAAATGAACTCCTGTATGTTGACATATGAAACATTGGGCATTACTTCAGGGCAAGATGTGATAATCTATACTTGTGTGTTTACACCTGTTGGAACGTTTTACTTCCGGGTTACCCCAGTGATGTCACCAGATAGGGGCTATATATGTTTGGTGCACTGGGCTATATGCATGCTTGATAAAGGCTGAGTGGCAGCCAAACCGTTGCACGTGTTGGTAATACTCTGATTGATTAAATACACTACTGCTTTTGAAGAAAGAAGGATGCTGTCCTCATTTCTCCTCTTATATAAGCCTCCAGTCTATCCAGATCCATTTGTAGCAGTATACTGTCCTCTTCTGTGTTAATTACTTTACACAGTTTAGTGTCATCTGCAAAAATATATATTTTATATAGATATTTTACTGTGCAAGCCTTTTACAAGATCATTAATAAATATGTTGAAGAGAATAGGGCCCAATACTGACCCCTGTGGTACCCCACTAGTGACAGTGACCCAATCTGAGTGTGTACCGTTAATAACCACCCTTTGTTTTCTATCACTGAGCCAGTTACTTACCCACATACAGACATTTTCTCCCAGGCCAAGCATTCTCATTTTAAATACTAACCTTTTATGCGGTACCGTGTCAAATGCTTTGGAGAAATCCAGATATACGACATCCATTGATTCGCCGCGGTCAAGTCTAGAACTTACCTCCTCATAAAAACTGATTAAATTGGTTTGACATGACCAATCCCTCATGAAGCCATGCTGATATGGAGTTATTTACTTATTTTCATTGAGGTACCCCAAGATAGCATTTCTTAGAAAACCTTCAAACAGTTTACCTACGACAGATGTTAAACTTACCGGCCTATAGCTTCCAGGCTCTGTTTTTGGACCCTTTTTGAATATTGGCACCACATTTGCTATGCGCCAATCCTGTGAAACACCCCCAGTCAGTATGGAGTCCTTAAATATCAGAAATAAGGGTCTGGCTATGACATTACTTAATTCTCTTAGGATACGGGGGGGGGGGTATGCCATCTGGTACTGGTGATTTGTCTATTTTAATCTTTTTAAGGCGCCACTGTACTTCTTCCTGGGTCAGACAGGGCACTTTTAATGGGGAATTTACTGTTATATTCTGCATTTTATCTGACAGTTTATTTTCCTCAGTGAGTACAGTGGAGAAAAAAATATTTAGTAGCTTTGCTTTCTCCTCATTGCTCTCTGCAACTCCCCCCTCATTAATCTGTAAGGGGCCAACACCTTCAGGTTTATACTTTTTACTATTTATATAATTGAAGAACATTTTAGGGTTAGTTTTACTCTCTTTGGGAATTAATCTCTCGGTCTCTAGTTTGGCTGCTTTTATTTGTCTTTTACATGTTCTATTTTTTTCCTTATAGTTTTTTAATGCTTCCTCATCACCACCCTCCTGTTTTAGTGATTTAAATGCTTTCTTGAAAATTTAAATTTTTATTTTTTCAAAAGAGCAACATGAATTAACAACAGTGAATGAACACATCACTCCGAAAGATTTAGGTACAATTAGTATCCATTTTGTACTACTGCATACATGTATGCAGACATTTTCCGCAATATTCATAATGTCAAAACACATAATGGAAAACCAAATAAATACAAGTCAGCAAATATGTTATGCTATCAGTAATCTGTCTAGCAGAATGATGTAGGTAGGGAGGAACGTAAATAAGCGGGAGATAAATCAAAGAACAGAACCAAGAGTTAAAGAAATAGAAGGGAAAGAAGGGGAGGAGGGAGTAGGGAAAAGGAACTGCTCGAACGTCTTCCCAGAAGAAGAATACCTGCTTAAATATTTATTGTCAATTTTACCAATAAAAGAATATTAAAGGAGAGACTGTACATCCTCAGTTTGGTAGTAAACATCCCACTTGGACCAAATTTTTTCAAACCTCCCTCCGTGACCCAAAACACTCCATTTCAGTTTTTCAAACCTGCGTATAGTACATACTTCAGTAAGCCAATCTCTCATGTATGGGCCCTCTTTCTGCAGCCAGTAGCGTGGGATAACCGACTTCATGGCTCCAATGAGGAAAGGGAATAATTTGTTTTTAAGGACACAGTTATTGCCCTTAAGTAGGCCAAATATAATAACGTCTTTATCAATTTTGGTCTTGGTGTTGAATATTTTATCAATGACCTGATTAAATTGGGCCCAAAGGGCGGCAATTAGTGGACAGTCAACCCATATATGAGAGAGATTTAAATGCTTTCTTTTTGTTATTTATTGCTTTCTTTACAGTTCTATTTATCCACATTGTTTTTTTTCTTGTTCTTTAACCTTTTTATTCACATAAGGTATGTACCTCACAATTAGATATTATGATGCTTTTAAAAATCTCCCATTTTGTGGCTGTATTTTTATTTTTAAGGACTTTGCCCCAGTTAGTTAGGCCTATAGCCTCTCTTAGTTGGCTAAATTTTGCTTTTTGGAAGTTTGGTATTTGTGTTCCTCCCTGAAAAAAACACTCTTTTAAATGACAATTGGAAGGTTATTATTTTATGGTCACTAATTCCCAGGTGTCGCCCAACCTGCACATCTGTTGTTCTGTCAGGTCTATTGGTTAATACTAAGTCCAGTATGGCTGTCCCTCTAGTCGGGTCCTGAACCAGTTGGAAAAGGTAATTGTCTTTGGTTATTGCCAAGAACCTGTTTCCTTTATGAGATACACTGGTTTCAGTTTCCCAGTCTATATCTGGGTAGTTGAAGTCCCCCATAATAACGACCTCATTATGATTTGCCACCTCGTCTATTTTGTTTAGAAGTAGATTTTCTGTGGACTCTGGTATATTAGGTGGCTTATAATAAATTCCTATTAGTATTTTATTATTGTTTTGTCCTCCATGTATTTCTACCCACAGTGCCTCCACATGTTCATGTCCCTCATTTATATCTTTCAGACCCCTCCCCCTCTCCATTTTTGGCGATCCTTTCTAAACAGACTGTAACCCTGTACGTTAACTGCCCAGTCATAGCTATCATCCAGCCATGTCTCAGTTATTCCCACTATGTCATAGTCCTCCTCAAACTTCACTAATTCCAGTTCCCCAGTTTTATTAGTCAGGCTTCTGGGATTAGTGTACATACAGTTAAGAGGTTGATGTATATTTCTTACCCTACACCTTTCCTTCTGAACTGTTCTAGTTCCTTCTTCCATTCCTCCCCCAGTTCCGTTACCTTGCCCCAGGTCTCTATCTGCACTATCTTCCCCTCCTATAATGTAGTTACCCTCCCCCCAGTCCCTAGTTTTATCTACAAAGGGAATGTGCCATAGAGGAGAAGACGAATGATGAGCTGCCACTACAAGAGGAGTAGAAAGTGGAGAAGCAAGAGAATGATGATGATGGCACCAGCCATGACACCCAATCATCTCAGTGGGGATCAGAGCCAGTAAGAACTAGCTCCTCGGGCATGCTGGCCAGAATGGCGAGCTGTATGTTTACTTGCTTACACAGTGACAGGCATATTGACATCAAGCAGTCTGAGGATTACTGAATAGCCATGCTTTTAGATCCTCGCTATCAAAGAAAAATGGGTGAATGTTTTCCTCCTGCAGAAAGGGAGGCCAAATTACATTTTTACCAGGAAACATTGTGCACATAACTTGCCGCAGCTTTTGGCAAGCAGCATGTCAGAACATGCAACATGATGGAGCAGTTTTTCCAAGTGCCGCGCCAGGCTGAGGCCAGTCAGAAAGCTGTCAACTCCCTTCTGAATGCCCAGGTTCAGGCCTACCTACACTCTGTCCAGTCTCTGGTGCATACCCTTTTCCCTGACCCCATAGATTTCTGGGCAGGCAGACTGGAACAGTGTCCCGAACTGGCACAGCACGCTCTCTTTCTTGCCCAGCCTCCAGTGCCATCTAGGAGAGGGTTTTCAGTGCCTTGAGGGGCTTGGTGACACTCAAACAGACCAAGTTGTCCTCCACCAGTGTCCAAAACATCACTTTTGTCAAAATGAACCAAGCCTGGATTCAGGAATATTTTCACACTCCTCTGGCTTAGGGCGATGAATAGATCTGGCCCTGCTGATGGTGCCCCTTCTAGCCACTGTTGCTGTCTGCCTGCCAGCCATCCTGCATCCATTATGTTCTGTATTGCTGATGCTGCCTCTGCTAGTGCAGATTATTAGTGTCTAGTCTTTATCCTGTTTTATTTTTTACTTCCACTGTCCATGTAATCCATTTATGTTATATATAATGCAGTAATATATTAAATTTGTGTCCTTAATTTAATGAAAAAAAGGAAAAACACATATCAAAAACAGGTCCATTTTGCTTGCACCGCCTCACTGTGGGTTCTTTTCTTTGTCTGCTTCTTCATGCATTCACCCGTGCACTCATCATGAACCTTGAGAAAGAGGGAGTTCCATCAAAACGTTGCGTAGCGGAGTGCTACTACTCCTTGTCTTGAATGAACTTACTCGGAGAAAGAGATACCGACTGAGTGCACGGGTGAATGTACGAAGATCAGAAGAACATTCTCAGAACATAAACAGTGATGTTAACAAAGTCTTATTGCCACTGCTACTGCCCCCTTCCCCACTCTGTCATGTGACCACTATTGTCACGATTACTGCCACTGCTGCAGCTTCCACCACTGTCCCCACTCTGTCATGGGGCCACTACTGCTGCTGCTGCCACCATTCCCACTCTGTGATGGGGCCACTATTTTCATGATTACTTCCTATGCTGCTGCTACCGCCATGGCACCCACTCTTTCATGCATCCACTACTGCTACTGCTGCTGCACCACCATCCCCACTCTGTCATGGGTGGACTACTGCTTCCACTGTCTCCACTCTGTCATGGGGCCACTACTGTTGCTGCTGCTGCCACCACTCTCCCACTCTGTCATGGGGCCACCACTGCCCCTGCTGCCACTGTCCCCATAGTCCACAGTGATAAATTAGACCAGATGCTTTTATAGACCTGTAATACTGAGGCACAGTAATTCCACAGCTAACAGAACAGATTAACTATGAATGTGGGTGCACTAGAACGTAATGCACATGACGATACCCTCTCCATGCACTCTCCCTGCACTGTCCCTGCAGTTTAAGTTCCAAGCCTTCAAACTGAGAATGGGCCACCAAGTGGGATCCATATGATTAGGCAGAGTGGCCTGAATACATCTAATTTTTTACGAACTTCAGCAAATCCTCCAAATCGAATTTTTCCAAACTTTGCTCATCTCTAATCAATACCCCAATTAGAATGGAATGACAAATAGTGTTGAGCTAATCAAAGTATTAGGAAAAATTTGATTCGTCGCAAAGTCGAATTTGCTTGCGCCTATTTTTGTCCAAAAATGGCAGGTAGAGTTGTAGAAAATGTCTAAAAAAATACTCGCCCCATCCACTTGCTTGTGCAGAGGCAGTCCGCTACTCTCTTCAGTGGAAAAGACCTGCCGAAGGACCTGCATAGAGAAAGTTAATACAAGGCACTTACTAATGTATTGTGATTGTCCATATTGCCTCCTTTGCTGGCTGGATTCATTTTTCCATCATATTATACACTGCTCATTTCCATGGTTATGACCACCCTGTAATCCTTCAGCAGTGGCCGTGCTTTCACACTAGAGGAAAAAGTGCCGTCCTCTCTGGTGGCCGGGACTATAGTAGTACACATAGCCTGATGCTTTTTCCTATAATGTGCAAGCATGACCACTGCTGCTGGATTACAGGGTGGTCATAACCATGGAAACGAGCAGTGTATTTTTTTCCTCATCTACAGCGCAAGAAACTCATTAAAAATTTTATCTAGATGGTACAAAACCCTTGAATTACTTATCAGAATAGACACCAATTATTTGCCCTTATGCTGGAGGTGTGGATCAGAAACTCAGAAACCGATGTATTCTCAGAAACAAAGCCTATCATCAGCAAAATGCTCAAAAAGAATATAAACATCACAACAGAACTTGTGTTATATTATCTTGATAGTCTCTATGGCATGAAAAACTGTAACGCTTGAATACCCCTCTTTTTTATTTGCTGCAAAGACAGTTTTAGCAGGCCACTGGAAAGAAAAAAGATGCTGCCTATGCCTGCTCCACTACAAATTTGTGCCTTGGTGGGTTAGCCTGGTGGAACGACGGGCAAGTATTGCGAATACTACTAGTAGATGCTCCGGCTACAGGTCCTTTGGCACTTCTGCCCTGTGCCACCTTCTCCTTTTTTTTTAGAGCTCGAGGTCTGGCTGGAACTGGACCCCTTTTGCTTATCCATTCCGGACATTTTTCAATTTACTCTGTGGCCCTGCAGCTGGTCTTTGTCCCTGTATCTCCCTGTCTCTCCCTATCTCCCCCTGTCTCTCTCTCCCTGCCTGATTAATTACTAGCCCTGCACTATCCCTGATATGCGTAATATGGATTCCCAGAGCAATTACACCCCAATTTTCACAAAACAGGTCTCAGAGTCTAAGAACTTCACACACAGTGCTTCTGCACGTCTCAGCAGTCGCAGCAGAAGTGATGCGTCACTGGCTTACTGAGCCTGAGCCAATCAGAGCAAGCCCTGCCCACTAGGTCAGGTGACCACTTTCTTCCCGGGCTTTTGTGCACGATAAACGAACTAACAGTAAAATTTCGCTAATGAATTGAATTCGTACGCAACAGTAACTTAAACATAGCAATAGCGTATAATTTATAGGACAAACTACGTAGCGAATGCGCACAAAGCTGAAGCGTATCACCTAATATTCGGATTCGCTTCGCAACTAAAAATTTCCAAGATTCGATACGAATCAACGAATCGGCAAATAGATTCGCTCATCTCTACTTAGAAGAGTTAGTCCTCAATTCAAAATAAAAACTTCTTTTTCTTTCCTTATATCATAATATCTTACTATGATGCTATGTAATTAGACCTGTGCTGTTCCTTTATTTTGCATACTGTATTTCTGACTGTATGTTCTTCGGAGATTATTGAATCGGAGGGTTTTTCTGGTGTCCTCTGTTTTGCCTCATCCCCCCCCCAAAAAAAAAATTTCTTTCTGTATCCTCCTCACCCTTTCTGATATAAATCAAAATTTACAAAAAAAAAGAGAAAAAATACAAGATTTCATGATATTGTGTGGGGAATATTTTCTGTTGAGGGTTTTGCTAGGATATCAAGATATTGTATTACATTTGCATAATGAGAAACTGGATTCCTTAAAAAAAATGGGTAAAATTAAGGGGGGGGGCACATCTGTATCTGGTGAAATCTTTTGCTCAGGAAGTTGGCAATTAAGCTGAATTGCTGTTAGGGTGTTGTAAATATGCAGCATTTGAAGTTATGGAGATAATACATTTCAACATTTATTGCACATGTAAAAGAAATTTGAACAAAATCTCCTGTTGTGGTCTATGTCAACTTCAACTTCAGAGACTATAAGATCTTTGAATATTTTGAAGACACAGTTAAAGGGGTTGTCTCATGATGGACAATGGGGGCATATCACTAGAATATGTCCCCATTGTCTTATAGATGCGGGTACCAACGCTAGGACCCACACCTATATCCAGAGCGGAGCCCCGCAAAATGGTGGATGGAGGACTCCGGTCTGGCCACCACCAAGCCGACTCCCCATAAAAATGAATGGGAGTGTACCGTGCATGCGCGGCCCCCGCTCCCATTCATTTCTATGGAACTGGCAGAAATAGCAGAGCATTGAGATAAATGAGTCGCATCAAATCGGCAAAAGATGCGGATTGAATGCAGACTGAAACTACAGCGGTCTGCATAAGACCTAATCCTGACAGTGTGTGTCAGAGAAGAGCCCTGGGCTGCCAAAGAGGAGTCTGGCTGAGCTCCCCCTTTCCCCACCCACTCGAACATTGACAACATTCTCATAGAGATCAAACTTAAGAGAGTACTGCCAATCATTGGCGGGTGAGTGGGAATTGAAGGAGATCATGAATAAGCTTTAAAGCAGAAGGAAAAGAAACAAAATGGTTCCTTGTGTAATGTGTACTACAATCAAGAACACAGACAGCACATATAATAGACTAGACACACCAGAATAAAATGACCTATTTATTTAGGCAGCAAACATTGTCAGTCAACAATTAAAAACATTTAAAAATGCATATAATATACAAGGGGTAATAAATAAGAGCAGTCCACTACTAGGCGCTCACCCCTGATAAGGCTTTAATATGTGGCCTCCCTACCATGTGGTAAAAACAAAATAACATGATTCAAAGTAATGACCAACAGTGCCCGTGATAAAGACAGTGAAAAAAGGACGAACAAAAAAATCTATCAAGTGCTCCTTCAAAAGACAGCAAAAGTAATAATATAAATACAAAAAGAACAGTGATGTGACATCCAATGTACATTAAAGTACAAAGTGCATAACCACATAAAGGGAAATAAATAACGCCCCCATTGAAATGAACTCCACGCATATAACTGCTAATTTCTTGAGGCTATGAGACTCTGACGAAACAAATGCTTATATATACAGGCGATAACTATGTCTTATAATGATACTTACGTAGTCAAGGGTTGTGCTGCATCCAGACATCAGTGGTAAACACTTAAAGGCTAAATACACTTTTGGAGTCAAATTATTATTTTTTTTATTATTGCATTATACCCCTTTTGAGCTAAAATAATTTTTTAATTGGTCTTTATTAAAAAAAAATGGAGCCTTGTTTCTGTACACAGCTGAGAAGCTCTAGCAGCAGCCTTTGGATTTTCTCTTTTTTCCATCCGTAGGGGAGCTGACCGCCTCCTTATCTCTGCTTTCTGACATAGTAAACACTCATTACAGCTCAGTTCTTATCTAACTGATAAGAATGGGGCTTAAATAAGTTTTAATGATCTTTTAGGCTACTTTCACACTTGCGTTGTTAATTCAGGTACTGAGATCCGGCAGAGGATCTCTATACCTGAATTAAACTGATCCGTTTTGATTTTGTACATCAGGATGCATCCGTTCCATTAGGATGCAGTTGTCTGATATCAAAACTGAAAAAACTGGATCAGGAATTAAATATATTGAAAGTCAATGGATGACGGATCCGGTTTTTAAGGCTACTTTCACACTAGCGTTTTTAATTTCCGGTATTGAGTTCCGTCATAGGGGCTCAATACCGGAAAAAAATGCTTCAGTTTTGTCCCCATTCATTGTCAATGGGGACAAAACTGAACTGAAGACAACGGAATGCTTTCAGGAGCATTCCGTTACGTCTTCAGGCCGGAGAACAAACCGCAGCATGCTGCGGTTTTCTCTCCGGTCCAGGCATCCGCACCAAGACGGATCCGGAATGACCCCCAATGCAAGTCAATGGGGACGGATCCGTTTGGTGTGACACACCAGTAATCCGGATCTGTCCTCCATTGACTTGCAATGGGGGGTCATTCCGGATCCGGCTACACATATACAGAAATACATACAGACATACATACATACATACTCATACATACTCACATACTCCAAGCAGGGACGCCGGCAGCATGTATTCATGCGCCTCCTGCGCGCAGCTATGACGTTTCCCCACTGCGCCCAGCAGGGGGCGCTGTGGGGAATCGTCATCACTGCGCGCAAGAGGCGCGTGAAGACGTGCTGCCGGCGTCCCTGGCTGGAGTATATAAGTATGTATGTGTTTGTGTGTATGTGTGTGTATGTATGCTCTCTGTGTCTGTGTCAACATGTGTGGGGCCGGAGCGCTGCTTCGGCTCCACACATGTATCAGCGGCAGTACGGATCCGTCGGCACCCTTTAGGTGCCGGATCCGTGCTGCCGCTAGTGTGAAAGAGGCCTTAGTCTCCTAAAAAAAACTGATCCGCCACCATTGACTTACATTGGTTTTAGTACCTGATCAGTTTCTTTCAGTTTTTATGATCGGACACAGAACTACAGTTTGCTGCGGTTTTGTGTCCACTCACAAAACTGAAAGCTGCCTGAACTGAAGACATCCTGATTAGAGATGAGCGAACGTGCTCGTAACGAGCACTGCAGCGCTCGGCTCCCCTGCGCTCGCATGGGCGCAGGCATCCGGATCCGTCCTTCTCACCCGACGGATCCGGAAGCCTGCGCCCATGCGAGCGCAGGGGAGCCGAGCGCTACAGTGCTCGTTATGAGCATGTTCGCTCATCTCTAATCCTGATGCATCCTGAACGGATCTGTTTCCATTCAGAATGCATGGGGACAAAACTGATCAGTTTTTTTCCGGTATTGAGATCCTCGGAAAACCACAACGCAAGTGTGAAAGTAGCCTTAGTAGTTTAGAGATAAGGGTTATTAGATGACCTTCACAAAGTGAAAGTACCAGTCACACAGCTAGAAAAACAGTTAACTCTTTACGACAGAATGGCTCAATATTTTTAATAAAGGCCAATTGAAAAAAATGATTTTTAGCCCAAAATTTGTAAAATGAAATCATAAACAAAAATTGCCTCCGAAGGTGTACATAGCCTTTCGTATAACAAATGTGAATACAATTGTCTCCTATGAGAAGAGTGCTGCACATCCTCATACACTGGTATCCTCATACACATTTGAATACACTGGTTTTCAAAAGTACACATATTATTAGTTGTTACGCTAACCTGTTTCTTTCACACCTTTTATTGCTTTTTATCATACATATCTATCATCACACTTATTTTTCACTATCTTTTTCACATTTTAAGTAAGTTGGATTATTTAGATTGTCTTTGGTGATTTACATATATTTACAGTATTTATTATCTTGATAAGTATTATACACTAATGTGTGCTTTTCAAGGAGGTTGGCCATAGCAGATTTTAATATTTCAAGAAACTGGCTTCTGCGTAATACATTATTCTCAGTGTGATTCCTTTTCCCTGGATACAAGTCCTTAGTTGTAACCTTCAAAAACTAGATCCTTTGAACATAAACTCTGAATGCCTGGTGCACAGTGGATTTATTATATATTACTAAATAGTGTTGGAGAATTGGTTTTCTGAGGTGTGACCTTTCTCCTTGGACCTTTGGGACTCCATACTTAGACACATTATGGGACTTTGATTTTTTTTTATTTTGTTATATATAATTTATTATATGTCGATTACACTATATCTCTTTTTAGTTTTTACATTTTATGGGGGTTGTGTTTTATGCATCCATTTATTGGGGACTACTTTTTTGGACTCTGTTAACTTTTCTTAAATTCTTTTCATAGTATTGGTCTTTTCGTGTACCTTATGGTAATGCACCTTTGTATATTGTTATATATTAGCCAATTTAGTAATACTGTCTCCTGCACCTGCCTGTGCAAATAGGGTTTGATTGGAGGAGGTGCTGCTATCAGTGACTGACAGCCTTTCCTTTATGATCATGTACACAGAGATAGCTGTCAAACATTGATAGAACCGCCTCCTTGACTTCGAATGAATGATATACAGAATATACTGAACCTTTACCTACAAATCTATATATCAATATGTTCAGCTCCTTCTGCTCTATATTATGCTTGCCTGTATATTAGTTTGCATTTTTATGGTGACATGTTCTCTTTAAACACTTTTTTGCTTATTTGTAGGTTTACATTCAAACAAGAATAACTCAAAATACATAGCACTTGGCAAGCTACTCAGAGCACAGTGAATGGAAATGGTAATCTTTCCAGTATTGTAGTAAGTCTATGGACTATGCCATCAACTGCTTACATATACAATTTAAAACATGAATGAAATACACATTCATTTATTTTAAATAATACTGGCAAAGCCAAAACCTTGTGTATTCACTTCCACAGAAACAAGATCCCCCAGAATTGGGTTACTGCCCAGTTCATTCTGTAGAATTCCCAGCTCTTCAAACTTCACATTCGGCCCTGTACCAGATGACTGCTAGTGCAAAAATAATGGACGCTTTGTGAGATTAACAGGCAGGGTCTAGTCCGGCTTTCACATACTATGGAAAATAAAGAACATTGAAAAATAGAACCAGTTCTGTGGCGGCTATTTACGAAGTAATCTTCCAGCTTTGCTATTATTTCTGCAAGGATAAAGAATACAGGAGACAGATACAGCAGTTCAAACTTCATTTTTCCCCCTTCAAGGATCTGTGACAAAAGACACTGAAGTTTCTATCTCTTCCTTCTTTAGTGATAAAGCTGACATTACAGTCTGGAGTTACTATCATTATATATAGTTTTTTTTTTACTAGTAGCAAATATTGATGTGCTTTGTAGTCCAGAGATTCACTTGTCGGAACAGGTTGTGAAATAAACTATATCTGAACTTAGCTAAATATCTGTTTACACTACAGGAGGTTGTCCTTAAATCTCCCCCATTATAGCAAATGTCTACAATTGTATCCGGGTGCACCTGACTTCAAAACATACTGTAAGATCAAATACTCTCATCTTATCCTGTTAAAACAAAGCACATACAGTGTTATTACTTAGGCTACAAATATGTTCTACACTGACGAGACAAGAAAGTCATGAAGGGTTATGAAGGATTGACTTTCTCATATATGGCACTTTGGCATTTATTTTTGTGCTGCTTTATTGTCTTGAAATTATTACTACTGAAAACTAACATATAAAGATCTTTTTTACACTGTAAATATTGTTCAGCATTTAAAATGGAAGAGAAAATGAAAATGAAAAAAAAAAGAAAATATTTATCTTTAACCCCTTCATGACACGTGACGTAACAGTACATCATAGCGGCAGGTGACTTGATGCAATTTGCCGAACTATTACGTCATTCTGATCGGGGGGGGGCCTGGCAGTCACTGATAGCCGGCCCCTGCTATATCCGCCAGCATTGATGTAAAAGCTGATCCCGGATTAACCCCTTCTATGCCACTGACCGCGGCATAAATGGTGTTTGCGGCAGGTGAGGGATTCCATTGGGTACCTGTGCCGCGGTGGCGGGGACCGATGGGTGAGAACACAGCCTGATGCTTTGCAGAGGCATCCAGCCCCACTGTAAAAAATAAAAATAAAAAACATAAAATTGTGGCAAAAAAGCCATTTTTGTCACCTTATATCACAAAAAGTGCAACACCAAGCAATCAAAAAGTCATATGCACCCCAAAATGGTACCAATCAAACCATCACCTCATCCCGCAGCAAATGACCCCCTACATAAGACAATTGCATAAAAAAATCAAAAAACGATTGCTCTCAGACTATGGAGATACTAAAATATGATTCTTTTTGTTTTAAAAATGCTTTTTGTGTTAAAGTGAAATAAAGAAAAAAATATTAGGTATCACCACATCCCTAACAGCCAGTGCTATAAAAATATCACATGACCTAACCCCTCAGCTGAACACCATAAAAAATAAAATAGAAACTGTACCAAAAAAACATTTTTTGTCACCTTACATCACAAAAAGTGTAATACCAAGCAATCAAAATGTCATATGCACCCCAAAATGGTACCAAACAGTCACCTCATCCTGCAAAAAAAGGGCTCCAACATAAGCCAAAAACAAAAAAACAAAAAAAAACAAAACATGTCTCTCAGACTATGGAGACACTAAAACATCATTTTTTTTGTTTAAAAAAGGCTTTCATTGTGTAAAACTTAAATGAATAAAATATATATATATTAGGTATTGGCACGTCCTTAAGGACCTGCTCTATAAAAATATCACATGACCTACCCCCACAGGTGAACGTTGTAAAAAAAAGTGTAATATTGAGTGATCAAAAACACATATGTACCCAAATATGATACCAATACAACCGCCTTCCTGCTACAACTCTTCCTGCAAAAAAAGAGCCCCTGTACAAGACAATTGGCAGAAAAAATAAAAAATAATGGTGTTCAGAAAATGGAAACACAAAGTCATAATTGTTTTTCAAAAATGCTTTATTATGTAAAACTTAAACAAACAAAGAAAGTAGACATATTTGATATCATCGCATCCATAACAATCTGCTCTATAAAAATAGCACATGTTCTAACTAAATTTAAATTTAGAAATTTCATCCCCATCTTCCTTTAATTCTTGTGGAACACCTAAAGTGTTAACAAAGCTTGCAAAATCAGTTTTCAATAACCCGAGTGAGGGTCCTGAGGGTCTAGTTTCTAAAATGGGGTCATTTATGGGTGGTTCCAACTATGTAAGCTCCACAAAGTGACTTCAGACCTGAACTGGTCCTTAAAAACTGGCTTTTGGAAATTTTCTTAAAAATGTTAAGAATTGCATCTAAAATTCTAAGTCTTCTAACATCCTGAAAAAAATTACATTTACAAAATGATGCCAACATGAAGTAGACATATGGAAAATGTTAAGTAATACATATTTTATGAGGTATCATTTTCTGTTTTAGGCTAAATTCACATGACAGTGGTTTATGCGGGCTCCGAGATTAGGCCCGGACCTATTCATTTCTATAGGGCCGCAAAAGATGTGGAGAAAACAGAGAAATTGCTAATTTTTCAAAATTTCTGGTAAATTTTGAATTTTTTCATAAATAAAGATGAAATATATTGACTGAAATTTATGACAAGAATCGCTTGGATGAGTAATATGGAAGCGCTCACTAGTGTTTGCTTTATAAGATGCACTGCATCTTATAAAATGAAAAATAGGTAATTAGCAGAGCACTTCTGGCAAGGGTCGCAACTGCGACCTCTGCGACCCCTATAGCTATGCCAGTGGTCTGTATATTTATATTTCTGTATATTGAATTAGAATTATTTTTGCAATTGCCCTGCAGACTTATTACAACAACAATTCTCATTCATTGCCTCACGTTCTTAAATGTAGCATCTGTAATTCTTTCATCTTGACACCATATCCATTTAGCTCAACAATAGAAGATCTGCTGGGGTCTGACTCTTGGTACCCCGCCAATCAGCTGTTTGAAGGGGTAGTGGCAGTTGTGCTCATAGCTGCTTTCACTTCAAAATTACCTGTGCGCTCTCATTAGCAGAAGCCGCACAGTGTAATTATAACTGCTTGTACCCTTCACTTGAATGGGACGATCAGTTGTAATTATACTGTGCCACCTCTACAAAGGGAACAATGTGCAGGCAATTTTGAAGTGGAACCTTCAAACAGCTTATTCATAAGGGGGCAGAAAGTCAGACCCCTGCTGATCTGATATTGATGATCTATCCTAAGGATAGGTCATCAATATTGTTACACCACTCAACCCCTTTAACTATGGAATCTTGAAAATCATAAAAGTTTTCCTTTGATTTCATTGTCTTTTCCCAATGACTTTCCAAACAGTCTTGAAAAACATGTTTTACTTTTTTCCTTTCAATGGATAGAGTTAACAGCTGAATAACACGCAGCGCAGATCTATATCTGCCACACAAGTGAGTCTGCCGAAATTGATCGTCAATGAGTTTGTGAAAAAAAATAGTCATCTCAGAGGAATATCCTCTGCAAAATATATTGATCGGAAATTCTGTTTCAGAATCTTGTCACTGCATTATATGATTAAAAAGTTATCTATATAGAGAAGACAAAGACATGAAGATCTCTCTGCATAGATAGAGAATGTGACATGGTAAAAGCCTGCCTTAGGGACTTGTTGCACAATGTTGCTATTCACAAAGTAGCTATCTGTAAATTATCACTTGCATCATCCCAAGGTTTCATTGTCCGCAAGTGCATCTCTAGTGAAATGCTGCTGACATATAAAAAAAACAGGTTGAACTAGTCCAGCTTTTTAGGTCTTTCAATTGTAACAGTGACCTCTAGTCTAATTTGGAAAGAAAAAGAATGTTGTTCATATGAGTTAGTGATAAGACATGGCAATTGATTATGTGGAGTAGATAAGCATGAAGGTGGAATCTAAGCCTGGCTGATCCATATTTTATTCTGTGGTGGCAGATTAACATTTATCAAGAGCAAATAAATGTTCAACTATTTTGTAACTAAACTTTTATTTTCACAGAATAATCTGATCCAGACTGGCAGAGGCAGACTGGGAACTTAAAGTGGCCCTGGAAAAAATACTAAAAGTGGCCCCGATTTGTAGTCGGTCCAAATTGATGGAAGGCAGAGTCAGCAGTAACATATTGTTGCACATTATACCACAGTCCATCATAATACAGTGCCAACAGAAACTAAATACATCTCCAAAAGCTTCCACTGGCCGGCCGTGAGGAGGGCCCAGAGAACCCCCTGCGCATCGGCCCACCGGGAAATTTCCCTGTAAGGTCTGTGGCCAATCTACCCTTGCAGACTAGTATTCTGTTTCTTCTTCCCTACATCTAACTTAAAGGCGCTATTCCACAAAACTTAAAACTCTTTTTTACACACATATCTGGAGGACTTCCCTTCGTGTGGGTGAATTAAGCACCTGCATATTCCGGAATGCATTGCAATTATCACTTCTTCATCGTCCATTTCTCCCCGCATAGAAAATAGTCCCTCACATATAGTTGCAGATATACATATAGCATATAATGCCCTCCCCCATTTTCTATGAAATTAGAAGAAGAGATGAATGAATGAAAGGTGTCTGGGCCTCTTCACCTGCTTTACTATCAGATCTGTATGCCAGTAGTGGAAGGAGGAATGGAGCAGGGAAACTACTGAGCATGTTAGTTCACCACTGAATGCAGGAGGGGGTGGACCAGAAGGATAAACAGCAGGGGGCACCACCAAAGAGAAAAATGTAATGTATGAACAATATGTTTATTGTATGAATATTACAATAATAATTTATTTGAGATTCCCAAAGTTTGCATAAATCAAGGTAAATACAGTGCCTTGCGAAAGTATTCGCCCCCCCTGGAATTTTTCAACCTTTTGCCACATTTCAGGCTTCAAACAAAAAGTGTAACATTTTAAATTTTTGGTGAAGAATTAACAACAAGTGGGTCACAATTGTGAAGTGGAACGAAATTTATTGGCTCATTTAAACTTTTTTTTGTAATAATAAAACTGAAACATTGGGCGTGCAAAATTATTCGGCCCATTTACTTTCAGTTCAGAAAACTCACTCCAGAAGTTCATTGAGGATCTCTGAATGATCCAATGTTGTCCTAAATGACTGATGAAGATAAATAGAATCCACCTGTGTGTAATCAAGTCTCCGTATAAATGCACCTGCTCTGTGATAGTCTCAGGGTTCTGTTTAAAGCACAGAGAGCATCATGAAGACCAAGGAACACACCAGACAGGTCTGTGATACTGTTGTGGAGAAGTTTAAAGCCGGATTTGGATACCAAAAGATTTCCCAAGCTTTAAACATCCCAAGGAGCACTGTGCAAGCGATCATATTAAAATGGAAGGAGTATCACACCACTGCAAATCTACCAAGACCCGGCCGTCCCTCTAAACTTTCATCTCAAACAAGGAGAAGACTGATCAGAGATGCAGCCAAGAGGCCCATGATCACTCTGGATGAACTGTAGAGATCTACAGCTGTGGTGGGAGAGTCTGTCCATTGGACAACAATCAGTCGAACACTTCACAAATCTGGCCTTTATGGAAGAGTGGCAAGAAGAAAGCCATTTCTCAAAGATATCCATAAAAAGTCTAGTTTACAGTTTGCCACAAGCCACCTGGGAGACACACCAAACATGTGGAAGGTGCTCTGGTCAGATGAAACCAAAATCCAACTTTTTGGAAACAATGCAAAATGATATGTTTGGTCGTAAAAGCAACACAGCTCATCACCCTGAACACACCATCCCCACTGTCAAACATTGTGGTGGCAGCATCATGGTTTGGGCCTGCTTTTCATCAGCTGGGACAGGGAAGATGGTTAAAATTGATGGGAAGATGGATGGAAATACGGGATCATTCTGGATGAAAACCTGATAGAGTCTGCAAAAGACCTGAGACTAGGACGGAGATTTATCTTCCAACAAGACAATGATCCCAAACATAAAGCAAAATCTACAATGGAGTGGTTCAAAAATAAACGTATCCAGGTCTTAGAATGGCCAAGTCAAAGTCCAGACCTGAATTCAATTGAGAATATGTGGAAAGCGCTGAAAACTGCTGTTCACAAACGCTCTCCATTCAACCTCAAAGAGCTCAAGCTGTTTTGCAAGGAAGAATGGGCAAGAATTTCAGCCTCTAGATGTGCAAAACTGATAGAGACATACCCCAAGCGACTTGCAGCTGTAATCGCAGCAAAAGGGGATGCAACAAAGTATTAATGCAAGGTGGCGAAATAATTTTGCACGCCCCACTTTTCAGTTTTATTATTACAAAAAAAGTTTCACTGATCCAATAAATTTCGTTCCACTTCACAATTGTGACCCACTTGTTGTTGATTCTTCACCAAAAATTTCAAATGTTATTTCTTTTTGTTTGAAGCCTGAAATGTGGCAAAAGGTTGAAAAGTTCCAGGGGGCCGAATACTTTTGCAAGGCACTGTATATGAAACTTTGTACTATATCTTTTTAGAAAAATATGCACGTAATCTGGTCTTTTAGTGAGCTGAAAGTCCACCTGGATCTCTCATGCCGGATTTAGTGGAGAATGTTAGTTTAGAAGGAAAAGGTAAGTACAGAAAGTGGTATTTTTGTCAGATACAATATAAAGAAGTTTCTTAAATTCACCTGCAGTATTGATTTATGCAACGTTTGTAGTGATTCTACTGACCATTTAAGTTATCTTGGTAGTACTTGCTTTTCTTGATTGAAAGAAAGTATATTAGAAAACGGTATGCATTTTCATTTATTCAGTTTGTAAGCTTAAACCTCTTAAACCTTTAGCGACATGAATCTGCTCTTATTGAAGGCATGATTATTGCAGCTTGTACCTCTAAGATAAGTTCTCTTTAAGGCGTCATACATGTAAGATATTATTATGCAGCATAGACAGCTCAATCTGTATCCCTTATTTCTAGTTGCATGACAGCTCATAAACACTCATTTAAAATAAATTCTTATCAGTTCGAATCAATCATAACTTAGCTTTGATGAGTGTTTATGAGCTCTTAGGCAACTAGAAATAAGAGCTAAAGATTGAGCAGGCAGTGCAGCTCACTGACAGATTTAATTAAGAAGTAGAAGACTCAGTCTGCAGATGAAGTGAAACTAAAGGTTGTAGAGGACAAACTGTTGAACCTTTTTTTTTAAAAAAAAGATCAATTGGGAAAAATATTTTTAGCCCAAGATAAGTAGAATACAGTAATAAAAATAATGCATACATAGCCTTTAAAGTTACTAGAGATATTGGAGATACAGAAAAGGAATTTCCAACTGGGTTTATGATGTAACAAATTGGAGGCAAAATGAAAAAAAAAAAAAGCTGAGAAACGGAGAATGAAAAATCATTGGAGGATTCTAGTAAGTGTAGGGAGTACGGTATGATGTCTACACACCAGTTGTTTCATGAAGCAAAGTGAGAAATTGCAGTTAGAGGAAAAAGATTATGATTATTATTACCAATAGAGGTGTGCGGTTAAAATAACGATCTGTTTAGAGAACAAAACATTTTTATTGTATATTATAAAATATACCATTCAAATAAGTAAAAAAAGGGAGATCATCAAAATTTTTGATACAACAGCAAAACAAAATGAATGAAGTCAAAGTCTACATAGGTGGAGAAAGGTTTTGTGACAAATCTTCCTAAAACAATGGACAGACTGTCTGAATATGATTAGTAAAATTGCAATGAAGATTTCACATCTGTTTACAGTCCATGTGTTATCCTGTACCCCTAAGCTGTTGAATAGGTTTGGTAAGAGGAAAAAATAAAAATATGTTATGGAGGTGCCCAAAGCTGCATTGCTACTGGACTTACATTACACATGGAACAAGTAAGGGGAGAAGTATTTAGGACAGAGATGCCACGTAATCCAATTAATCATATTCTGAGAGGTATGATGGGGTTGATGTGTACTAAGGAGAACTCCCTTATGGCTCTAAAGGACTTATTGTTACAGCAGAGGAATATTAATGAATTAGAAAAAAAAATGAAAGGCCTCCAGTAATGCAGTTATGGGTACACCAAATAAGTATTTTGATGTACAGTATGCAGAAAATGTATATACAATTGCCTGTAATTTGCTAGAAGAAAGTAATAAACAATGGGTACCCTGAGCTAAGCATAACAGAAAATCTCCTGCCTATGGCCATATTATGTCTCTGTACAACATCCAATTTACAGAAGACAAAAAATATCATGTCATGTTCTGTTGAATGTTGTATGTACCAGAAAATTCTCCCCTAGAAGCATTACTCATTGGAGAGAATATTTCTGATCATACAATACCCAACAGAGGTATTAAAGTAGCAGACATAGTCTATGTGTCACTATTCCATGCACTGTCAAAATCAGCTTTGTGTAGACATTTCTACTTATATACGTTTTGTCTAATAATCTTAAACAGCTTTTCAAATGACAAAACAAATGGTGTAAAAAAGAGATAATTGCTTGCACCTTTCTAAATGTTTAAAGTCTGAAGCCTAAAATAAAATACAGTGGTCCCCCAAGACACAATTGCCTCAGGATACAATATTTTAATTGTAAGTTGAAACTAGTGTACAATGTACAATGCTTCCAAAAAAATCAATAGTAGCACTGCTTCTTTGGATTTCAGGTGAGGGGAGCTAAATTTCATTTTTCTGGTACACAGTGTGCCATACAGGACCCTGAAGAAGCTCATGTCCAGCTTCCAGAATCTATTCCTTACTCTTATATGTAAGGACCCCTTTGTCTATCTTAGTCATCTGCTTATTTTTCTTAAAACTTCATTTTCTCTTATCTTGGGATGACATTTTGGGATCGTGGAATTAATTACTAGTTTTTCAAATAGTTACAGACTCAAATTAAGGGACAACTGTACTATCATGAGATAATATTTCAAGGTAGACAAATTCCACTTATCTAGAATGTAAAGAAGTAATATCGATGTAGTGTAAAATTAGAGATCGTACTCGTTACGAATTTTGCAAAAATTCGCCAGCCAAAAGAATCCAAAGTTTTGGTGATTTGCTTCAGACCCCTCATGCAAAAAGGGCACCAGCACCATTGTGCTGTGAAAAATGGCTGGGAAAATGGCAAAAAGGATGAAGATGGAGGATCACATGCCACTGAGAGGGAGGGAGAGAGTTTGCCCATATTGGCTCAGTGGCTGACAGTCTGATAAATCAGGGGCAGAATTCTGGCAGAATCTTTTGCTGAGAACACCATTCTGTGTTCATCTTGCAACTTGAGAGCATGTGTCTTGGCTGTGTCTGACAAAAAGCTATATCAGACACAAGCCCTTATTCTAGCTGTACTAGGCCCACTTTAGGGAGATTTAATTTAGTAGATTTTAGAGTTTTATTAAGAAAAGCATAACATAGAGGTTAAAGGACTGGCAACTCCAAATTGTGTCTCCAAAAATCTACATTACAAAATCCTGCAACAAACTCATTTTTCTGTATGTGAACAGCCTCAGCTTTTTTTAAAGAAACCTCAAGTTTCTACAGTTCATAGGCTTATTGCCAGCAGCCCAATAACATACATTTTGTTGCAAATGATAAGTGATTTTTCCCTGAAAACTTCAATTCACCATTTGTAATTGGGCACTTTCAGTAAATTTTAGTTCATCAATAGAAACATAGAAACATAGATTGACGGCAGAAAATGACCACCTGGTCCATCTAGTCTGCCCTTTTGTTATTCCTTTATTGTTATCTTAGGATAGATACATGTTTATCCCAGGCATGTTTCAGTTACTGTGGATTTATCAACCACCTCTGCTGGAAGTTTGTCCCAAGTTTCTACTACTCTTTCAGTGAAATAATATTTTCTAATGTTTTTCTTGATTTCTCCCCTAACTAACCTCAGATTGTGCCCCCTTGTTCTTGTATTCAGTTTCTTATTAATAACTAGAGATGTGCGAGCATGCTCGTCCGAGTATTACGGTACTTGTAATTGCTCGCTGCTCAGACGAGTATCTAGCCATGCTCGAGGAAATGGCATCTTCCGCATTGTGCATTTTTGGCGCCTATAAACTCAGCCGGGGTTGGCTGGCCTGATCAGGTGACCCTGGAATATACTAGTGACTGCCCGCAGTGCTCGGCTCAGATGCTGTCTGGATATCGTTAGGGACAGAGCTGCTGTGTTTCAGGGAGAGTGTTAGGGCCTGCATTTAGTTCTTTGTTAGGCAGGAGTGATCTCAAAAGAACCCAACAGCCCTTCTAAGGGCTACAAGACATTTTTTTTTGTCTCCTGGCTGGGCTGGCTGGCTGGCACTAGTAGTGCAGCTATCGCCATATATAACACTTTTTTTTGTTATTGTTTTATCTCAGTGATACAAATCCATTTCATACAGCAGTGTGGAATCATTCTGTGTGTCACAGTTCAGCTGTCCACTCACCACAAACCACAATCCGTATTTTCTGTCCAGGTGACCCATACTGTACGTCACGTAATCAAATACGGTCTTTTGCTTTCACTGATACAGCTACATTACAAAAATCTCTGTGCGACATTTGTCTGGGTTGCAGTCAAAATAGCCACCGTCAGCAGGGGCTGAGTTTGCTCTCTGATAGTTTCTGCACGTCACGTAAAAAAAAAAAAAATATAAAAAAAAATATAAAAAATATATATAAAAAATAGTTTTTTTGTTGTTTTATCTCAGTGATACAAATCCAATTCACACAGCTGTGTGTAACCATTCTGTGTGTCACAGTTCAGCTGTTCAGTCACCACAATCCGTATTTTCTGTCCAGGTGACACATTCTGTACGTCACGTCAGTAAAAAAGGTCTTTTGCTTTCACTGATACAGCAGGGGCTGAGTTTGCTCTCTGATAGTTTCTGCATGTCACGTTAAAAAAAAAATATATATAAAAAAAAATATATAAAAAAAATATATAAAAAAATATTTTTTTTTGTTGTTTTATCTCAGTGATACAAATCCATTTCACACAGCTGTGTGTAACCATTCTGTGTGTCACAGTTCAGCTGTTCAGTCACCACAATCCGTATTTTCTGTCCAGGTGACCCATTCTGTACGTCACGTAAGTAAAAAAGGTCTTTTGCTTTCACTGATACAGCTACATTACAAAAATCTCTGTGCAACATTTGTCTGGGTTTCAATTAAGCAGACCAAGTCTGCCTAATCTAATAGTTTCCGTGTAATTGCTCCATACTGTACGGTACGTAATAACATATGTAATTTTGCTCTAACTTATCCACCTATATACAAAGCACAATCCGTATTTTCTGTCCAGGTGACCCATTCTGTACGTCACGTCAGTGAAAAAGGTCTTTTGCTCTCACTTATACAGCTACATTACAAAAATCTCTGTGCGACATTTGTCTGGGTTGCAATTAAGCAGACCAAGTCTGCCTAATCTAATAGTTTCCGTGTAATTGCTCCATACTGCACGGTACGTAATAACATACGTAATTTTGCTCTAACTTATCCACCTATATACAAAGCACAATCCGTATTTTCTGTCCAGGTGACCCATTCTGTACATCAAGTCAGTGAAAAAGGTCTTTTGCTCTCACTTATACAGCTACGTTACAAAAATCTCTGTGCGACATTTGTCTGGGTTGCAATTAAGCAGACCAAGTCTGCCTAATCTAATAGTTTCCGTGTAATTGCTCCATACTGCACGGTACGTAATAACATACGTAATTTTGCTCTAACTAATGCACCTATATACAAAGCACAATCCGTATTTTCTGTCCAGGTGACCCATTCTGTATGTCACATCAGTGAAAAAGGTCTTTTGCTCTCACTTATACAGCTACGTTACAAAAATCTCTGTGCGACATTTGTCTGGGTTGCAGTCAAAATAGCCACCATCAGCAGGGGCTGAGTATGCTCTCTGATAGTTTCTGCACGTCACGTTAAAAAAATATATATATATATAAAAAAAGAATATTAAAAAAAAAAAATTAAAAAAATAGTTTTTTTGTTGTTTTATCTCAGTGATACAAATCCAATTCACACAGCTGTGTGTAACCATTCTGTGTGTCACAGTTCAGCTGTTCAGTCACCACAATCCGTATTTTCTGTCCAGGTGACCCATTCTGTACGTCACGTCAGTGAAAAAGGTCTTTTGCTCTCACTTATACAGCTACATTACAAAAATCTCTGTGTGACATTTGTCAGGGTTGCAATTAAGCAGACCAAGTCTGCCTAATCTAATAGTTTCAGTGTAATTGCTCCATACTGCGCGGTACGTAATAACATACGTAATTTTGCTCTAACTTATCCACCTATATATTTTCTTGTTCAGATTGAACAAGTTTGTGGGTTTCAGTATAGCAGGCCCATTTATTTTATTTTTTTATATAATACACTTATATACAGAAAATGTTGAACCCCAGGGCTAAGGGACAAGGGCGTGGGCATTCAATTACTGCAGGGGGCAGAGGCCGTGGTCCTGGGCAGGGTGAGACAGTACCTGCTGATGAGGGAGCAGGGGAACGGCGCAGAGCTACACTCCCTAGCTTCATGTCTCAACTTACAGGGACACGTGGTAGAGGACTGTTGAAACCACAACAGTGCGAACAGGTGATGTCGTGGATTGCGGACAACGCTTCAAGTAATTTGTCCACCAGTCAGTCTTCCACGCAGTCCACCCACGTTACCCAAGGAAGCACTCCTCTGGCTCCTTCACCTCAACCACCTTCCCCCCTATCTGCCCCCTCCCAGGAAAATTTGGATTACGATCCGGCATACTCTCAGGAACTGTTTTCTGTACCCTTCCCAGAGTCACAAACCACTTCTCAGGTTGCTGCTGACCAAGTTTTCCAACTGTCGCAGTCTGTGGGTGATGATGATGATGACAATGTTGACTTAGTGGAAGAAGTTTGTAAAGAGGTGTCGGACGATGAGGAAACACGGTTGTCAGACAGTGGTGAAGTTGTTGTCAGGGCAGGAAGTCCGAGGGGGGAGCAGACTGAGGAAACGGAGGATGACGAGGTGACTGACCCAAGCTGGGTTGATAAGCCGAGTGAAGACAGTGCTTCTGAGGCGGAGGCGAGTGCTGCACCAGAACAGGTTGGAAGAGGCAGTGGTGTGGCCAGAGGGAGAAGCAGGGCCAGAGCTGGTGCCTCAGTAGCAACTGTTTCACGTAGTGAAGCTCCCGTGGCGAGGCCTAGATGTTCGCAAGTCTGGAGGTTCTTTAAAGAAAGTGAGGATGACCGACGGACTGTGGTGTGCAACCTGTGCCACACCAGGATCAGCAGTGATGCCACCACTACTAGCCTAACCACCACCAGCATGCGCAGGCATATGAGTGCTAAACACCCCACTCAATGGAACCAAGGCCATTCACCACTGTTCCTTCCTCTGTGTCACTCGCTGTCTCTGCTAGTCAACCCTCTGCCCAGGACCCCAGCACGAGCGCCTCCCGCCGGAAAACCACACCTTCGCCTCCACGATCCTCCACAGCGTCCACCAATGTGTCCCAGCGCAGCGTTCAGCTGTCTTTACAGCAGACGCCGGGGCGCAAGAGGAAATACAGTTCCACCAACCCACATGCCCAAGCCCTCAACGTCCACATCT